>CAUYLG010032143.1:0-17993 GCA_963573385.1 Cacajao melanocephalus
CGGACGCCCCTTCCCCACAGAGCTGGACCTTCCCGGTTCGGCTGTGCTTGCTGTGAAACTCTCAGTCCTCAGCGTTTCCAATTGCTGTTCTCCTTGTGGGGATGGGACCAGCTGGGCCCGACTCACAGGGCACCCCGTCCCATATACTTTGCACTGAGAAGTGACACACCGGGGTGCCGGCAAAACAGCCGCGCTGGCCAAAAAAGTCGCGCTGGTGACCCGTGTGGCTCCTCCGCTGGGAATCTCCCAGTCTTTGGGCAACAAAAATTCATCTGAAAGTGTGGTGTCCACTCGCTGTCTGCACTTTCACTGGGAGCTACATTCCCAAGCTGTTGCTAATCTGCCATCTTGGATCTCTCTTCAGTTTTGCTTTCCTATATCCCCTTTCATAATAGTAATTTCACCCCTTTCAAGGAAAGATGTCATTCACACCCATACTGAACCTTACCATGATATATTCCCTTAGGACATACCCTAGCAATAACTAATACACATCTGTGCATATGAACTAATTAGGGAAATTAGTTCCATATCCATCTCATTGAGATCCACATTACCAGTAAAAGTTTATTTTTAAATTTACCACCCATCAATCAAATGAATAACATACTCATGTTTTTATTTGTATATTCATGATAATTATAATAATCTAAGTCAGACACTTTTTGTACTTAGAACTTTATGGTCATAGGTCATAAAAAGCTAAATATTAATTTATATACATATTTTTATGACAAATAAATATGAAAGAATGCTTGTCTTAGCCTAGCCTAAAGTGATAGTCTAAAGTTATCACCTTAGTGGAGATGTGAACTGAGGGCATCAGGAGAAAGGGAGAAGAAAAAAGAGGCAGGGAAGAAGGGCAAGCTAATATTAATACAAAGGAGGGCCAGATTTGTGTCCAATACCAAGGAGGCACAAACTGGGGAAGAGAAATTATTCAACAACCTTGACTATATCAAAGCAAATGTAAATGTGTACTGGCAAAGGGACTGAGTTTTTCCATTACCAAGAGTCACTGGGCCTGAGATTTTAGACATTCACCTCAATTTCCTATTACTTAAAAGACCAAACCCTCTGCTTTATCTATCTTATTTTATGTGTTTGCTATTCTAAAAAAAAATTCCAAGAGAGGAAATATATATCCAGATTAATTTTACTGTTGCAAAACCATTTATCCTCCTACTGTCTTTAAAAGAGCAGAAAAATAAAATTTATGGTCTTATGGATGTTTAATTTAAAGATTTTGGAATACAAACAGTTTCATTGATCCTAATCACTCCATTCAAGTATATAAACATCTTGAATGATGAAGGGTATTTTCAACGGGGAGACAGATGATTACATTATCTTCAGTTTGGACATTTGATCAAAGAGCTTCCTGTCACCTTTGAACAGGAATTTCTATTAAGATTGCCAGTCAGATAGATGCTCTATCATCTTTTTAATCAAGATAAACAACTCTACAGCTACGGTTACAGTGCAACCAAAAGAAATATAGGAATGTACATTTTATAGATGGGGAACATGCAGATTATAAAACAGTCCAATTAGCTGTTTGCTTTTAGTTAAAAGGATCCTCCCTGATTATTTTTAACAAAATCTAAAAATCACACTAAAATTTATTTCAGGTATATATTTTGCAAGCCTATAAAAATATGGTGCCAAGCTATAAGTCACAGCCTATATTAGATTATAAAGCTTCTCAAATACTCTGTGTATTTATTGAACAATACACTCCCCATCCTCTTTGGCTTCACTGATTTTTCTGAAGTGCCATATCTAGAAAATTTTATGTTTAAAATCAAATTATGTGAGTTGTGTCTCTTTACTTCCTGGTTAGATTACAATTACTCTTTTAGCTTTTGCATTCCTAGACCATAGGAGTAATTATAAGAAAGACTCTTTCCACACTTGGAAATTGTCTCTAGCTTCACAGAAGCTGGACTCAGATTTGAGGAAGGAGTGTCATGGAGATGGAATGGGATAGAATGAAGCTAGTTTTTGGTATTTCTAAATGTTTCAGAACTGTAGTGTCAAGAGATAAGCCAAGAGTCTCTGTTTCCCTACCATGTAACTCTTAGCTAATTATTTCTGCAAAAGAGTCTGTGACCTGATTTTCACTCAAGGATTGTTTAAAAATCCCAACAAGAAGTGTTTTCTTTTTTAGATAAAATGCTTTAAATTGTTATTTAAATAAATATTGTTATTTTCCAAGTAAAATAAATGTTCAAGTGATTCTTATCTTTGAAAGGAATTTAATTATCAAAGACAGAAGCTCCCTCTTTTTGTTGAAAAGCTGAACAATTTTCTATTGTGTTTCCTTTTAAGTGGAGGTCTCTCAATAATGTTCAATTCTCAATAAAAATAAAAAACCCGTGGGGTGGAACCATCAGCTCTGGGTACATCATTATTTTTCGGAATGATTGGTGATTAACACATACATTATGTCATCCACTTGCATTTATTAAGTTCCCAAATGAACATAAAGTTATGCTGCCTGTTGTATGAGGCAAGTTAAACAGACACAGTCCTTACCTTCTAGGAGGGAATTAATCATATTTATCAGATAGCAGTGTGATGTAATCCATGTAGCACTGAATGAGAGAAGATTTTACTCATAAGAGTACCATAAGCTCATACATATTACTTAGATATTCTCTAGAAAACACAATTGAGAACTGAAAGAATTATTTGTCTTTTGTATATGCGATTTGATAGTGACCCTAATTGTTTGCTTTATGTCACTAAGTAATCATTCAACCATGATGAAATAAATTTTAGAGAAATTTTTATTTATTCAGTTAATTAAGTTGATTATAATAGAGCTTCCCAAAGGGTAGTAAACTTATGCTTACCTAAAAATAATTTCAGGTGGCACATGCATGACATTTTTTACTTTAATGGTAATATATTTTAATGCATTGTGAAGACATTAATATCTTCTTAAATATATAACATTTCCTTTTAGATAAATTTATATTTAAAAAGTGATGAGATTTTTAAAAATATATTAAATGGCCTGTAGACATGACAAGAATCATAAAGACAAAAGGAAAATAATAAAGTTTAGAAAACATTTAGTTAGAATATGAACATGGCATGTAAGTAGTAACAAAGTAGTGATAAAATGAACTAGTTGGCTTTTCACATAGAATTGCATTGGGTGACGTGGTAATGACATCTTTTTGCATGGAATTACAATAATTGAAATATTAGGTAAGAGACTGAATAAATGAACAAAACCTACCAAAACTGCTTGTTAAATAATTCAAAATGTATACACTAAAAAACCAAAAAGCATTTCAAATAAGTAGTCTAAAAATACAACGGTATAAAAAATACTTAGGAATAAAATTGTTATTATTATTGTTATTATTATTTTGAGATGGAGTCTCTCTCTGTTGCCCAGGCTGGAGTACAGTGGCACAATCTCAGCTCACTGCAACCTCCACCTCCCAGGTTCAAGAGATTCCCCTGCCTGAGCTTCCCAAGTAGCTGGGACTACACGTGCAAGCCACCACACCCAGCTAATTTTTTATATTTTTAGAGGAGACGGAGTTTCACCATGTTGGCCAGGATGGTCTTGACCTCTGACCTCGTGATCTGCCCACCTCGGCCTCCCAAAGTGCTGGGATTACAGGCGTGAGCCACCACGCCCCACCAGGAATAAAATTATTTTTAAGTATTATTTATAAGTGTTGCCAGGGCCAGAAACTGAGAGGAGGGAGACCCACCAGATCAGGATGTGGGAGCTGGGTAGGCCCCACAGCTCCCTACTGGGCTGAAAACCCCAGACCACCCCTCTTCCCCTGAGTAGGCTCTGTGGCACAGGAAAACACTGATGAGACAGAATTAGAGACCTAAATAGAGGGCAGACATTCTTTGTACATGGATTGGAAAACTTAATGTTGTTCGGATGCAATACTCCCCAAATGGATCTACAGATGCAAAGCAATCCTTAGTAAAATCTCAATTGGTTCTTTTGATGAAATGGGCAAGCTGATTCTAAAATTTATATAGAAATGCAAGAGACCTAGGTTAGCCAAAACAATCTTGGAAAAGAAAACCAAAGCTGGAAAACTCTCACTTCTTGATTTTAAAACTTATTGCAAATCTACTGTAATCAAGACAGTGTGGTACTGGCATAAGGATAGACATAAAGATCGACTGAATAGAAATGAGTCCAGGAGATTAAAGACAGCTGACTAGATGCAGCTGAGATGTGTCTTTTCCACAGAGAGGAACCAAAATATCAAGTAAACCTTCACACTTCAAACAAATCTTTAGAGAGAAAACACTGAAATTTAATAGGGTTGTGATGGAAGACACTGTGATTGAAGAGGAAGGAAGTGAGGTATCCTGCTGGGTGTTGCTAGGTGCCAGGACCAATCCTTAGACCCAGACTGAACCCAAGGAAGGGACAAGTGAAGGAAACCCAGGGCACCACACTCCGTCAGTGAACCTCTGAGATCCTAGCTACAGGAGTTCCCATGACTCCTGCAGATCTTTGGAGTGGCAAAGAGAGCTGTCTGGAGAACAAGCAGAGGCACCACTTAAACCTGCATGGAGGCCTCAAGACTTCAGTGTGCTGGGCAGCTGTAGCAAAACATAACTCTAGGCACTCATCCCCCGAGGCTCTGGGTGATACCCTAAGTGGCTGCAGCTCTTGCCATCTGTGGAGGCCGGGAGAGTTTGAGGCCTGGTGTGCTCATGGACCCAAGACAGAAGCCACCAACACTGTCACAGGACTGAGATGTATCATATCATGTGCCCCTCATGCCTGCTGCTCCCTCTCAAGACTGTCTGTCATTCCCATGGTGGGGTTAGTGGGCACCCACAGCACAGCCTCCATTGCCCTGCCTGGAGTGGTTTATTCGTAGCCCAGAAGAAGTTCAACACGTCCATCA
Organism: Cacajao melanocephalus; assembly: GCA_963573385.1. Lineage (NCBI taxonomy): Eukaryota > Metazoa > Chordata > Mammalia > Primates > Pitheciidae > Cacajao > Cacajao melanocephalus. The sequence goes on from CAUYLG010032143.1 coordinate 4,911, forward strand.
CAGCCACTGCATGACCCTGAATGGCCAGAGGACAAATCTACTGGTCTAGTCCCAGTTTCCCAGGACTTGAGCACACCACCTAGGGGTATGAAGATGAGATTTGTGGCCTGATCTTTAGCAGGAGAGGAGCCCCCACTGTCCGAAAACAGAGAAGAGTTTAGTGCAGGTTTATGTCAAGGCACAGGAGTTGGGCACCCCTCCTTTCACAAGACCTTCCTGAAAAGTGTCTGGCCTGACATCCTTACTTTCTGCCGCAGGGAATTTTATACTCTGGAATGCCTGGAACGGCTCAATGATCTGGGCATAGATCACTTGGAAGTAGCCTAACTGGTTGGGCCTGTTGCCAGGGCCAGACACTGAGAGGAGGGAGACCCACCAGATCAGGGTGTGGGAGCTGGGTAGGCCCCACAGCTCCCTACTGGGCTGAAAACCCCAGGCCACCCCTTCCCCTGAGCAGGCTCTGTGGCACAGGAGAGATACCTCTGCCCTTCCTGGAGGGTTGTCCCAGTGGCCTGAGAGCTGCCCCAGAACTTCACCAAGGTCAGCACCTACACTTGCCCTAGAGAGCCTGGACCAGCCTGACCCAGCAGTGTCTAGCTTTGCTGCCTCTAACTGCCTTGGCAGCAAACTGTGGGGAGTGACCCCTGAGAGCCACACATCCCACCCATCACCAGGGACACCTCTTTACTTCCCCCATCAACAAAGGCCAAGTAAAAATTTCACTGCCAGCTGGGCACAGTGGCTCATGCCTGTAATCCCAGCACTGTGGGAGGCAAAGGCCAGTGGATCACCTGAGGTCAGGAGTTCAAGACTAGCCTGACCAATATGGTGAAACCCCCATCTTTACTAAAAATACAAAAATAAGCCAGGTGTGGTGGCAGGTGCCTGTAATCCCAGCTACTCGGAGGCTGAGGCAGGAGAATTGTTTGAACCTGGGAGGCAAAGGTTGCAGTGAGCTGAGATCTCACCACTGCACTCCACCCTGGGTGACAGAACAAGACTCCATCTCAAAAACAAAAAAAAAGAAAAGAAAAGAAAAAGAAAATCCACTACCATCACCCTAACTTCCTCTTGCCTGTAAGCACCATCTATTGGCTGGGAGGTTCAACTGCACTGTTCATCACAACTTCTGACATTAGTGTTCTACAGCCAGCTGTCACTCACAAGCACCACCTACTGGCCTTGTGGTGAATTGCACAACCCAATGTAATTCCTGCTGACAGAGGTGCATAGTACTGGAGAATAAAATATGGCTCTTTCTATTTTTGTTGGAGACAGTGAGCCTGATCACACATACAGCACATTGCTACTACAACCTACAAACAATTAGCATTTGAGAAAACCACTACACTAAAACTATCTATAACCAACTAGTTCATACAGCACCTCGGCCCCCTAAAACCACATAGAAGCAAAGCCAAAGAACCCTACATGCATATGCAACAGTCATACACTCAATAAGGGAAGAAAAGAAGCTCACTCAAATAAAAGTAAGTTCAAAAATAAAAAGTGACAGTTTCTGCAGATGAGAAGGAACCAGCACAAGAACTCCAGCACCATGAAGAAACAAAATGTTGTGATACCCCCAAAAGACCACACTAGCTCTCTAGCAATAGGTCCTAACCAAAATGAAAACTTTGAAATGGCAGATAAATACTTTAAGGTATGTGTTGTAAGCAAGTTCAGTGAGATCTAAGTAAAAGTTGAAAAAATAACACAAAAAGACAGAAAAACAGATCAGGAGATGAAAGATGAGATAGTTCTGGGTTTTTTTGAAAAACAGAACTTCTGGAAATATAAAATACACTGATGGAATTTCACAATACAATTGAAAGTTATAACAAGACTAGACCAAGCAGAAGAAATAATTTCAGAGCTTGAAGACCTGTCTTTCAAATTAACACAGTCAGTAAAAAATTAAGAAAATAGAATTTTTAAAAGTAAACAAAGTCTTTGAGAAATATGGGATTATGTAAAGTGATAAAACCTACAATTTTTAGGCATTCCTAAGGGAAAAGAAGGAAAAGAGGTTTGGAAAATATATTTGAAAGAATAATTCAGGAACATTTCCCTGATCTGGCTACAGATGTAGACGTCCAGATTTAAGAAATGCAAAGAATATCTACAAGATACTCTACATGATGAATATCATGAAGGAATGTAGTCATTAGACTATTCAAGGTCAATATGAAAGAGCAAATTTTAAAGGCAGCTAGACAGAAGCATCAAATCATGTATAAAGGAAATCCTATCAGACTAACAGCAGGCTTTTCAGCAGAAACCTTACAAACAGAAAAGATTGGTGGTCTATCTTTAACCTCCTAAAAGAAAAAAAAATGCTAATCAAGAATTTTATATCCTGCCAAACTAAGATTCATAAATGAAGAAGAAATGAAGTATTTTCCAGTTGAGCAAATGCTAAGGGATTTGTCATTACTAGACATATCCTACAAGAAATTCTCAAAGGAGTCCTAAACATAGAAATGAAAGGGTGATACTTGCCATAATAAAAGCACACATAAGTAGAACGTTCACAGTCCCATAAAGTAATTACACAGTTGAGACTACAAGGCAACTAGCTAACAAAACTATAACCGGAAGAAAAAAACCTCACATATCAATATTAACCTTGAACATAAATGGCCTATGTACTCCACTGAAAAGATAGAGAGTGGCAAATTTGATTAAGAAAAACATGACCCAACTATCTGCTGCCTACAAGAGACCTCACCCCCCCCAAATAACTAAAGATAGACTCAAAGGAATGGAAAAAAGACATATAACACAAATGGGAAAAAAAAAAAAATCAAGCAGAGTATTCATTTTTATACTGGATAAAACATACTTTAAACCAACAATAGGAAAATAAGATAAAAGGGGTATTATATAATGATAAAAGTTTAAATAAGGCAAGAAGATTTAACACAAGACAGATAATCAAGTCAGAAAGTCAACAAAGAAACTCTGGACTTAAATTGGACTCTTGACAAAATAGAACTAATACACGTTTGCAGAATGTTCTACCTAACAACCACAGAATATACATTTTTCTCATCTAAGCATGGAACAGTCTCCAGAATTAACCATATGCTTGGCCACAAAGTAAATCTCAATAAATATTAAAAAATCAAAATCCTATCAAGTACCTTCTTGGATCATGGTGGAATAAAATTCTAAATCAATGTCAAGAGGGCCTCTCAAAAATACACAAGTACATGGAAACTAAACAACCTGATCCTGAATGATTTTTGAGTAATCAATGAAATTAAGTCAGAAATCAAACATGTTTTTAAAATGAATGAAAACAGAGACATAATATACCAAAACCTCTTGGATTTAACAAAAGCAGTGCTAAGAGAATTTTTATAGTGTTAAATTCGTGTATTAAAAAGATAGAAAGACCTTAAATTAAGAACCTAACATCATAACTCAAGGAACTAGAAATGTAAGAACAAACTAAACCCAAAGCTACAAGAAGAAAATAAATAGCAAATATCAAAGCAGAACTAAATGAAATTAAGGCCAAAAAAATCATACAAAGAATCAACAAAATTAAAAGATGGTCCTTTAAAAAGACAGATAAAAATCAATGGACCAGTAGCTAGTTTAAGAAAAAAAGAGAAGATTCAAATAAGCACAATCCAAAATGATAAGGGTGCATTACAACTGATACCACAGAAATATAAAGAGATCATCAGAGATAACTATGAACTCTATGTACACAAACTAGAAATCCTAGACAAAATGAATAAATCCCTGGAAACATACAATCTTCCAAGATTGAACCAGTAAGAACCACAACTTATTCATCAATTCCTTGTTGTTAGAAATTGGCATGGTTCATATCTTCTAGTATTAGAACCATGAAGAAACAAGCCACTTTATATATAAATCTTTGTACACTTGTCCAATTATTTATTTTAAAAATATTTGTGGAACTGAAATTTCTGAGTTAAAGGTTAGGCTTTTCATACATATTTCTAAGTGCCCATTTATATTATTCCCCAAATTTTGAGTACCAAGATCTGCCCCAGTTGTAAAGGTACACAAGATTAACAAAATGCTGATCCTTAGGTAATTTACCTCCTATTAGGATGGATAAATTTTGGATTAATAAATATAGGCATGATTTGTGTTTCAGAAAGAGGAAACACAGGGCATTTTACTCAGGCAATGCTTTACTAAGAGATGTTTAAACTGAGATCCTGCACAGTGGAGGTTACATAGGAAAAATGTGTTTCAAAAAGAGAGAAATCAGTATAATAGATGAACCAGGGATAAGATAGAATATGCCATTGAGGGAAAATAAGTAGAGCCCAGTTTGGCTAAAGCCATCTATATGACAGATAAAAAATTAATATCCTTACTATATGAAGAATTCTTACGAATCATAAGAAAAGTTTGAACCTATCAGTGGGAACAGACAATTCACCAAAAAAGAAATATAAATATATCATAATTTTAAAAGTTCAATCCCATTACTTAAAAAAATCCAATTAAAACATGAAAAACATATTTTAAATTCTTCCCTATGATACTAACAATGTTTTAAAATAATCAACATTCAAAATTGATAAGGGGCATTGTGAACAATAATACATGGTGGTTAAAAGCTAGAATGGAGAGCTAGACTGCCTAGATTCAAAACCTGCCTGTTACTCAACACCATAAAACAAGGCAAGAAAAATTAAAAATTAAACATTAAAAAAAAATCTGCCTGTTTCACTTACCACCTATATCATCTTTGGCAATATGCATAATCTCTCTATGTCTTAGTTTCCACATCTACAAAATAAGACTAATACGACATCATAAGTTTACTGTGGATATTAAGTAATATATGTCAAGTGATTACAGCAGCACCTGGAACACAGTGAGTAACCAGTAAATGCTGTTAATATGCAACTGTTCTCACTCACTTTCCATGCCACTGTATTTACACACTAAATCATAATAGATATTTTGACTTATTTTTCATTGTACCAACCTGACACTGGTAAAATACTAAATTGATTACGTAATACGTGTTATTATAGAATATGTTCATTGCTGAAGTCTTACATATTAAAATATATGTCAGTGATAGGATACATTTCTTGGTTACTACTTTTTAAAACATTTTCTTAATATTTCTTCTGTATTTTTTCTAAATGCACTAGAAAATGTCTTTTTAAATTTTCAAATTCTAAAATAAAATATTCCAAAAACAAGACTTGGAATTACATTTAATTATAGATTAATACAGAGAAATTACACCTTACAGTTACAAATTACAACATTGTAACAATGTTGAGGATATCCAATATCCATGTTTATGTTATTTGCCTTTATTTATTTTACTCTTATATCTGCACACAAAAATCAATACAACTACAACAGTAGATTTTGTAATTGTATGCATATTTTGTAGTTTTACATATATAAGTCATGTAGAGGATAAAACTTTGTGCATGAATGAATGTATGTGCACATATATTCATATAGGCCACAGAAGGGATAAAACACATATATGCATATTTATATTTTATTTATACATACATGCATACATATATTTGTGTATAAAACAAATTATGTGGGAAATTCCAAAACAAGTATTTCAGTAATACTGGAATAAATGTGTAAGCATGTCACTTTTAAAATGACTCCATTTTAAAGAAATATATTTATTTCAAAATATGAGTATGTTTAGCTAAAGATGAAGCTCGTTACTTTAGAGTTAAACTATTAGTAACCTGTAAATATAAAATGGTCAGGAATTTTTTTAGGTAGTAATACTTGCCCACTTTACTGATGAAATGATCATTTATATTCACATACACGAAAACATCCAACTTTCTATATCCTAACTTAGCTTATAAAACATTCCTAGTTGTAGGGTTATTGTCTTACATATCATGGCATTTGGAATTTTACTTAAAATACTTTGTTTATAATAAATAATCAATATGCATAGGATAAATGGGCACCATCTAACATGATTCTTCACAAGGGAAAAATTCTTCGTTAATCATTCTTCTTCCAGTTAAAGTCTATATTATCTCTTGCTAGAAAAAAAAAACAAAACGGCAGCCTCCAGGTTCCTGCACATAGGCTGAAATAGGCTGTACTGGAATCATGAGAAGTTGGGCTGCACTGCTCAACTTCTATTCTGTCCTTTAACAAACCCAGTGCTTTGCCTAAGAAAGTCTAGTGAGTCAAAAGGGGAACCAGGTGAAGTATAACATAAATCAATGGCAAAAATCCCCATAAAATGCATTTGAACACTAGACCACATATGGACTTTCTGTGATGCTAAACATTTGAGGACCTCTCCTATGCATAGGCCACCATGTTTGCATGATCATTTTTGTAAGCTTGTAAAGATATTTTGTATTTTTATTCTTAAAAAGAAACCTTCTCTCTCCCATATTAAATAAATATCAGGCCTCATAAAACCTGAATCCACTCCTGCTCTTCACTCTTCCAACAATCACTTTCCACCCTTAATTTTTTGAGATTTCTTACTAAATATAAAGGGAATGCATTCTCTTGGAATTGTCAGAATCTCCATAGCTGCTGGATATCTGCATTCCATCACCCTGGTAACCCAAAGGAAAAAAGGATGAATAACTTCCAACTCATTTAAACTTAATTAGAAAAAGAAAGGATAGTTTGAATGAGGGTGGGGGAGGAATCTAATTTTATTATACAGAATGTTAATAGCCAGAAGATAATATTTGTGTGCTACAAAATATATGTCAACATTATTTTAAATTCCTGGCTATATTTGAAGAAGATACCAAGAAAGACCTCTTTTGTGTTATCCTCCCTCCTTATTCTAAAACACAGTTGCTCTCAGAGGCAAAGAAAGGAAAAGAGCGGGCAGTAGATGCCTCAAACTGTCTCTAAAGTTGTATTTTGGTTACAGTTTTATAGCAGGTAGATGAGAAAAATGCTAACATTAATGAGGAAATATAACTATTTAATAAATGACAGTTGTTTGAATGTAACATTATTGGATTCAATCCTTTCAAATGCAGAAGCTCTAAGAACACTAAGCTTTCCTTCACAAATTAAGGTATAAATTCAATAAAGTGTCTTTTTGTCGGGGGAAAGAGTAGCACACCTTTCATAGCTTGCAAGTGCAGGTGCAAAAAAGGAGAAAATTGTGAAAAACAAGTGATATAAATAATGAATTAAGAGACCACTAAGGTTGGAACATTCTTGAATTAATATTATTTTAAACTGGCATAGTTTAAGCTGAAGTTACTACAACTAGCTACAGAAAAAGCAGCAAACATATTCAAGGAAAAAACTACCTTAGAACTGTAGTCAAAAGTTAAACTCTGCACATGACATTCCAATTAGGTGTGAGTTTTTAAATCACTTTGTTATCAATTGGCCAATAATTTAATTCCATCATAAGAGGAAATAAACTAGATATATATGAACAAATAAAATAATCAGGTTCAAAAATAAATAATGAAAAGCAAATAATGTGGCTAGTTAAACCATTCACTCATTTATTTAATATGTTTCTAGATATTTCTTCCTCATTTTTAAAATTTATTCATGTACAACAAGAAAGTAATCAAGAAATTCAAAAGGTAACATAGTTATATTCAGTATTTATCACAAAGTTTTTGTTCTGCAACATTTGCATGTCTTCCTAATTCTTTTGGAGGCTGGGCAAACCGGCCCCCACCTTCTGTTAAATGATGTTTGTCAGGATTTCTAGTGCATTTCATTTGTTTCAATTAAGTGTACTGTTCTTTTTTCCACACTCAAAGCAATGATATAGGAATATAAAACTACTGAAGTTCTATTCTATTAAGGAGTTTTATTTCAATTTCAGATAATGATGAACAATTCATATTCTTTATACCTGACCTGCTTTGATAAATAGATTATTAGGGCATATGGATAATGTGTTATTTTTACTATTTACTTATTTTTCTGTCTCTTATTTCAAGTATATTTAATTTACTAAGTTGACAAGGCACATGGCAGGTTATAAGATGTTAACACATTGTGATTTTTATATTAAAAAATTGCAATGACTACCTTGAGGTATTCTCCAATGACTTAGTATTTCTATTTTTATTTTCAGAGCATCTTTAACCTAAAGTAACTCTCATATGGTGCTACAGACTCCTCATGGCCCTTAATAGTTCTTCTTCTCCTTTTCCACAATAAAGAACCCTTGACTTTTTAGTTAGACCCATAGATGCCCAGAATAAGAACTACATTTCCTAGCTTCCATTGTATCTTTAAGCAGCATGTGACTGGATTCTAGCAAGAACATATAAGCTAGAACATATAAGCTGCAAAAGCAAGATTTTGCCCACATATTTTGCTCCTTTTTTGGTCAATTTTCCCATGTGAATGGAGCAGTGAACTAGGACCATGAGTAGAGGCTCTGGGAATGGAAATCCATACATTGCCAAACAAAAAGGAGGAGGAATCTGTTTCCCAAGAACTTTGTGGAACAAATCTTTCCTACCAGCATTCTACTGCCTATTTTGGAATTTTACTTAAGATGTAAATAAATTACTCTCATTTAACTCACTGGTATTTTGGGTTTCTTGTACTGGTAACTGAGTATTGCCATATCCGATACATGGTATTGTACCAGCTAATTTCCTTGGACATAAGCAACAAATACAAAGATCCCTCTCTAGCATGTAGGTCCTATTAAGAGTTTCAGTATAGATAAACAGTTTTACATGGTATTTACAAGCTTTATAATGGAAATGAATTTATATTTGTGTCTGATATCAAATACTGAAAAGCTGAAGTTACTACTACTAGCTACAGAAAAAGCAGCAAACATATTCAAGGAAAAAACTACCTTGGAACTGTAGTCAAAAGTTAAACTCTGCACATGACATTCCAATTAGGTATGAGTTTTTAAATCACTTTGTTATCAATTGGCCAATAATTTTATTTCATCATAAGAGGAAATAAACTAGATATGTATGAATAAATAAAATAATCAGGTTCAAAAATAAATAATGAAAAGCAAATAATGTGGCTAGTTTAACCATTCACTCATTTATTTAATGGGCATTTGTTAAAATTCTTTGTACTATTTCTTGTGCTAATTTATTCATACACATATAAATAAAATAGGTCCTAGGGTATTGCATTTTTATATTTAAAGAGAAACAGAATTCATAAGTGAAGGAGAAATAAGATACTTTTCAGACAAGCAAATGCTAAGAGAATTTGACTACCAAACCTGCCTTACAAGAGGTTCTGAAGAGAATAATATGGAAAGATAAGACCAATACTAACCTCCAAAAAAAGACACTTAAATACATAGACTACTGACACTATAAAGCAACCACACAAACAGATTTGGATAATAACCAGCTAACAACATGATAACAGGATCAAATTCACACATGTCACTATTAACCTTGTATGTAAATAAGCTAACTGCCCCAATTAAAAGGCACAGAGTGATGAGTTGAATAAAGAATCAAGACCCAACTGTATGCTGTCTTTAAGAGACCCATCTTACATGCAATGATACCCACAGGACCAAAATAAATAGAGAAAAATATACTAAGCAAACAAAAAAAAAACATTAAAAAAGCAGGCATTGCTATTCTAATTTCAAACAAAACAGACTACCCATCTGACAAAGGCCTAATATCCAGAATCTACAAAGAACTTAAACAAATTTACAAGAAAAAAACAAACAACCCCATCAAAAAATGGGTGAAGGATATGAACAAACACCTTTCAAAAGAAGACATTTATACAGCCAACAAACATATGAAAAAGTGCTCATCATCACTGGTCATTACAGAAATGCAAATCGAAACCACATTGTGATACCACCTCATGACAGTTAGAATGGTGATCATTAAAAAATCTGGAGACAACAGATGCTGGAGAGGATGTGGAGAAATAGGATTACTTTTACACTGTTGGTGGGAATGTAAATGAGTTCAACCATTGTGGAAGACAGTGTGGTGATTCCTCAAGGATCTAGAAATAGAAATACCATTTGACTCAGCAATCCCATTACTGGATATATACCCAAAGGATTATAAATCGTTCCATTATAAAGACACATGCACATGTATGTTCATTGCAGCACTGTTTATGATAGCAAAGACTTGGAACCAACCCAAATGCCCATCAATGATAGACTGGATAAAAAAAATGTGGCACCTGTACAGCATGGAATACTATGCAGCCATAAAAAAAGGATGAGTTCATGTCCTTTGCAGGGACATCGATGAAGCCAGAAACCATTATTCTCAGCAAACTGACACAAGAACAGAAAAACCAAACACCGCATGTTCTCACTCATAAGTGGCTGTTGAACAATGAGAACACATGCACACAGGGAGGGGAACATCACATACCAGGGCCTGTAGTGGGTGCGGAAGCTAGGCGAGGGATAGCAGGGGGTGGGGGGATTGTGGACAGATAACATTAGGAGAAATACCTAATGTAGATGACGGGTGGACAGATGCAGCAAAGCACCACGGCATGTGTATACCTGTGCAACAATCTTGCACCATCTGCACATGTACTCCAGAACTTAAGTATAATAATTTTTAAAAAGGAAAAAAAAAGGGATGGCTTAAGATCATAAAAAAGATAAACAAAGAAAGGCATTGCATAACACTAAAGGGTTCAATTCAACAAGAAGACCTAACTCTCCTATATATGCATTCAACAAAGGAGCACCCAGATTCATAAAGCAAGTTCTTAGAGGCTTGGAAAGAGACTTAGATAACCACACAATAATAGAAGGGGACTTCAACAGTCCATTGACTGTATTAGACAGATCATCAAGGCAGAAAACTAACAAAGATATTTAGGACCTGAACTTGACACTTTACCAAATGGACCTAATAGACATCTACATAACTCTTTATTCAAAAATAACAGAATATACATTCTTCTCATCTGTACATGGCAGATGATCTAAAATTGACCACATGCAGAGCCATAAAGCAATCCTTAACAAATTAAAAAAAAAAACTGAAATCATACCAATCACACTCTTGGACCACATTGCAATAAAAATTGAAATCAACATTACAAAAATTGCTCAAAATCATACAATTACATGGAAACTAAACAACTTCCTCCTGAATGACTTTTGGGTAAGCAATGGTATTAAGGCAGAAATCAAGAAATGCTTTGAAACTAGTAAGAACAAAGATATAACATACCAGAATCTCTGGAACACAGCTGAAGCAGTGTTAAGAGGGAAGTTTACAGTGCTAAATGCCCACATCAAAGAGTTAGAAAGATCTCAAATTAACAACCTAACATCACATCTAGAGAAACTAAAGAAACAAGAGCAAACCAACTCCAAAGCTAGCAGAAAACAAGAAATAACCAAAATCAGAGCTGGACTGAATGAAATTGAGCTATGAAAAAACCATAAAAAGATAAACAAGTTCTATTTGTTCATTTTTTGAAAGAATAAATAAAATATATAGACTGCTCACTAGACTAATTGAAAAAGAGAGAGAAAGAAGATCCAAATAAACACAATAAGAAATGACAAAGAGGGCATTATCACTGACACTACAGAAATGCAAAAACATCTCAGAGACTACTACCACCTCTATGCACACAAACTAGAAACCCTAGAAGAAATGAATAAATTCCTGGAAACATACAACCTCTCATGATTGAACCAGGAAAAAATTGAATCCCTGAGCAGATCAATAATGAGTTTCAAAATTGAATCAGTAATAAAATCCCTACCAACCAGAAAAAGCCCAGGACTAGATGGAGTCACAGCCAAATTCTACCAGATATATAAAGAAGAGCTGCTATTATTCCTCCTGGAATTATTCCAAAAATTGAAAAGGGACTGCTCTGTAACTCATTCTTTGAGACAAGCATCATCCTGATACTAAATCCTGACAGACAGACAGACAGACAGACATACACACACACACACACACACACACACACACACACAAAAGAAAACTTTAAATCAATATCCTTGATGAATATAGATGCAAAAATCCTCAACAAAATACTAGCAAACCAAATCCAGCAGCACATCAAAAAGCTAATCCACAATGATCAAGTAGGCTTTTCCCTGGGATGCAGGTTGGTTCAACATATACAAATCAATAAATGTGATTAATTACACAAACAGAACTAAAAACAAAAACCATATGATCATCTCAATAGGTACAAAAAAGGCTTTTGATAAAATTCAGCATCCTTCATGTTAAAAACCCTCAGCAAACTAGGCATCAAAGGAACATAATAAGAGTCAAATAATAAGAGTCATCTATAAAAAACCCACAGCCAACATCATACTGATTGGGCAAAAGCTAGAAGCATTCCCCTTGACAACCAGAACAAGACAAGGATGCCCACTCTCACCACCCCTGTTTAATATAGTTCTGCAAGTCCTAGCCAGAGAAATCAGGCAAGAGAAAGAAATAAAGGGCATTCAAATAGGAAGAGATGAAGTCAAACTATCTGTTTGCAGATGACTTGATTTTATACCTATAAAATCCCATACTCTCTACCCAAAAGCTCCTTAATCTGATAAACAACATTTGCAAAGTTTCAGGACACAAAATTAATGTACAAAAATTAGTAGCATTTCTTTTTATTATTATTATTATACTTTAAGTTTTTGATTACATGTGCAGATCGTGCAGGATTGTTACATAGGTATTCACATGCCATAGTGGTTTACTGCATCCATGCCCTTGTCATCTACATTAGGTATTTCTCCTAATGTTATCCCTCCCCAGTCCCCCCATCCCCTGCTATCCCTCCACTAGCTCTCCCACCACCCAATCCCCTGCTATCCCTCCCCTAGGTCTCCCACCCACCCAACAGGCCCTGGTGTGTGATGTTCCCCTCCCTGTGTCCATGTGTTCTCATTGTTCAACAACCACTTATGAGTGAGAACATGCGGTGTTTGGTTTTCTGTTCTTATATCAGTTTGCTGATAATGATGGTTTCCAGCTTCATCCATGTCCCTGCAAAGGACATGAACTCATCCTTGTTTATGGCTGCATAGTATTCCATGATGTATATGTGCCACATTTTCTTTATTCGGTCTATCATTGATGGACATTTGGGTTGGTTCCA
>CAUYLG010032144.1:0-15894 GCA_963573385.1 Cacajao melanocephalus
GGTATGCTGTATCTAGACCCATCTCATCTCACATGCAAGGATACACAAAGACTCAAAACAGAGATGGAGGAAGACATACCAACCAAATGGAGAGAAAAAAAAACAAAAACAGAAGCTGCAATTCTCGTCTCTGATAAAACAGACTTTAAAGAAATAAAGACCGTAAGAAACAAAGAGGGACATTACATGGTGGTGAATGGATCAATGAAACAAGAAGAGCTAACGATCCCAAATATATACGCACCCAATACAGGAACACCCAGATACATAAGGAAGGTTCTTAATGACTTACAAAGAGACTTAGACTCCCACACAATAATAGTGGGAGACTTTAATATTATACTGTCAATATTAGACAGATCAACGAGATAGAAAATTAACAAGGATATCCAGGACTTGAACTCAGACATGGAACAAATAAACTTAACAAATATTTACAAACTCCGTATCACATTATACCTATTTTAAAAGTGACCACATAATTGGAAGTAAATCACTCCTCAGCAATTGCATAGCATTTCACAGGTTTAAATAAAATATTATTTGGCTGCTTGTTTGTTATGTTCATCCCTTATTCCTTCCTGTCTCCATTGTTAAGCACAATTATTGGCATAAAAGAGGTTTTTAATACCCATTTTTAGACTGCAATCTAGCCTGGGCAATAGAACAAGAATCCCGTTCTCTTTCCCTCTTTCTCTTCCTCTTTCTTTCTCTCTTACATTCTTTTTTTTTCTTTCTTTCACTCTTTCTTTCATTCTTTTCTCTTTTTTTCTTTCAAAAAAATAAAATAAAAAATAAAAAATAAAAATAAAAAAAGGAAAAAACTTATAGAAGGAGTTTAAGTTGTATATAAATAATATGCACTGTAATTATTCATTATACAGCAATCCTCTACTTATCTGCAGCTTCACTTTCCATGGTTTCAGTTACCCACAGTCAACAGTCCAAAAATATTAAATGGAAAATTCCAGAAATAAACAATTCATAGGTTTTAAACTGTGTGCTGTTTTAAATAGAGTGATGAAATCTTGCATCTTCTTGCTCCATCCCACCCGAGATGTGAATCATCGCTTTGTCCAGTACATCCAGGCTATATATGCTACCTGCTCATTACTATATAGGAAAAAATATAGCATGTATAGGGCTCAGTACTATCTGAAGTCTCAGGCATCCACTGGGGCTCTTGGAATTTATTCTCCACAGATAAGGGGGGTGTACTGTATAACCATTATATAATTAGCACACGTAGCAGTAGTCATGAAAAAAAGACTACAAGATATATTTATTCTCTAATAATTCTCTGCTTGTTTTTGCTTATAATTTTCATGCTATGAGGTATATCAAAGAATAGAAAAACTACATTCTGTACTGCAAGGTTAAGAGCAAATAAAATCATACTATAGTAGAATAATTTACAAGTCTGAAGACTCAAGGGGTGATCATTGGTTCCATTAGCTCCTTGTTCTCTTTTTAAAATATGACATGTAGGTCAAGTCTGTTTTGCTTTAGGCTGTAGTATCAATATTCCCATGCCATTTTTAATTCTATCACTCAAATGATTCACGTTTTATTTTTTATTATATTTTATTTTCCTACATCTCTATCAAAAACAAATGAGGAAAGCAATTCACTTTATAGAAAATAGTGCTGGTAAAACAATCTACAAAAATGGGAGGACGCAAACACATTTCTGGTGACTAACTTTAGAAATACCCGTATTCTGGCCAGGTGAGGTGGCTCACAGCTGTAATCCCAGCACTTTGGGAGGCCGAGGCAGGTGAATCACCTTAGATGAGGAGTTTGAGACTAGCCTGAACAACATGATAAAATCCCATCTCTACTAAAAACACAAAATTAACCAGGCATGGTGGCATATGCCTGTAATCCCAGCTACTAGAGAAGCAGAGGCAGGAGAATCACTTGAACCCCGGAGGTGGAGGTTGTGATGAGCCAAGATCGTGCCACTGCACTTCAGCCTGGGCAACAAGAGCGAAACTCTATCTCAAAAAAAAAAAAAGAAAAGAAAGAACCAGATTCTAAAATGTGAATTTGACTGATCTTCTAGTTAGTTGGTTATAGAACTACAAATATTGCAAACTCTTAACCTTTTAAGCATGTACTCAAGTTTCAAAACAAGTTTCTAAAATACAGGTAATACTAAACGTTATAGACAACATATAGCACTCCAGAACATTTCTAATAGAAATCATTTACTTTATGAAATTTATTTGGAAAACATCTGACTGCCTATTTTGTATGCAATACCATATTAAGAATAAGAGTTGCTTGATTTCACCATGGTTTTTTTTTTTAAATGAATATACATAAACATTTTTTTAAAGAATAAGATATAGCCCCTGCCCTTAACATCAGACTAGTAAGGAAGAGAAGAAGTGAAAATAATAATTTGGCCTGGCACAGTGGCTCATGCCTGTAATTCCAGTACTTTGAGAGGCCGAGGCAGGTGAATCACGAGGTCAAGAGTTTAAGGCCACTCTGGCCAACATAGTGAAACCCTGTCTCTACTAAAAATATAAAAATTAGCTGGGCATGGTGGCGTGCACCTGTAGTCCCAGCAGCTCAGGAGGCTGAGGCAGGAGAATTGCCTGAACCTGGGAGGCAGAGGTTGTGGTAAGCTGAGATCATGCCACTGCACTCTAGCCTGAGGAACAGAGCAAGACTCCATCTCAAAAAAAGAAAAACAAAAAAGAAAAGAATTCAGTGATTGAGATATATATAAAATAAAGATAAAGACATGCTATGGGAACATAAGGAATAAACTGGAGCTGATCATCTTTCCAAAGCATCCATATTCCTCTCTTAGAGAGCCTGATCTGCCAACCGTGCAGTAAAGGGCAATCCTATATATCCATGACCCTGACATACTTGCTTCAGGTAAACTACGGGAGATACCTCACCAAGTTAAGCCAATCAGACTACCTCTTCAGGAAATCTACATAAAGAAAAAATCAGTCACACGAAGATGGTCATCAAGATTCAAAACAGTATTTTAGGACCGGTAGACATTATTTGTCATATTCTTACTGATTAAAAAAACTAATAAAAGCCAGAATGGAGTAGGCACAGAAAAACAGAGGTAAGAAATCATGTAGCCAAGAGTAAGGAAAATAGTTTCTGAGATGCCCAACTATGTTTTGTGACTGGACCCGAGAGTCTCCAGTACCATCAGTATGAGTCCCATCCTCTTTTTACTTGAATTTATCTGACTGAGTTTCTATTCCCTAAATACCTAGCCAATCCTGGAAAGGGCCCTGAAAGGCTACTAAAGGAAATAATGCCCGAGTTGAATTTTCTCAAAGTAAGAGGCATCAGCCATTCTGGGATGATATTTCATAAAGAGGAGACAGCATGTTGAACAATAAAGCAGGGTACACTGAGGAGTCTCTCTGAGAATCTCTGATGGCTAAAGCATGGGATTATAAACCAAAATAAAACTCTAAGCTCCCCAACCAACGGACCCTTCCCTTGGCCAAGGGCATTCCAAAGTTAACCTGAAAAACCAGTTAAGAAGGCTATGATGGGAAGTGGAGGTTCTACACATCTCATTATACCTTCTTCCCTTTGAAATTCAGGCACAGCTGACCATCATTAATATCAACACTGAGACTTTTTTTTTTGAGGGAGTGTTGCTCTTGTTGCTCAGGCTGGAGTGCAATGGCACGATCTCGGCTCACTGCAACCTCTGCCTCCCAGGTTCAAGGGATTCTCCTGCCTCAGTCTCCTAAGTAGCTGGGATTACAGGAATGCACCACCATGCCAGGTCAATTTTTGTATTTTTGTGGAGACGGGGTTTCTCCATGTTGGTCACGTTGGTCTCGAACTCTTGACCTCAACATTGAGACTTTAACATTGATAGAACAGACTTTTTTTTTTTTTTTTTTTTTTTTTTGAGACCGAGTCTCATTCTGTCATCCAGGCTGGAGTGCAGTGGCACGATCTCAGCTCACTGCAACCTCTGCCTCCTGTGTTCAAGCGATTCTCCTGCCTCGGCCTCTGCCTCCTGAGTAGCTGGGATTACAGGTATGTGCCACCACACTAGGCTAATTTTTGTATATTAGTAGAGACAGAGTTTCACCATGTTGGTCAGGCTGGTCTCAAACTCCTGACCCTGTGATCTGCCTGCCTTGGGCTCCCAAAGTGCTGGGATTTCAGGTGTGAGCCACCCTTCTCTCCCCCCAACCCTAGAACAGACTGTTTAAGTCTGATAAGAAACATTAACAATCTATTCTCTCTAAAGCTTCCTATCTGTAGGCTTCATCTGCATGATAAAACCTTAGTCTCCACAACCCCTAATCTTAACCCAGACATTCCTTTCTACTGATTCCAGGTTTTTAGATAGTGACTCTTTCAACCAACTGCCAATTAGAAAATCTTTGAATCCTATGAACTAGAGCACAGCACCCCACCCACCCAAACTTCCAGCTGTCCCACCTTTCTGGACCCAACCAATGTACATTTTAAATGTATTGATTGATATATTGTTTCCCTAAAATGTTAAAACCACGCTGTAGCCCAACCATCTTGGGCACATGTTCTCAGGTTTCCTGGGCTGTGTCATCAGGCACTGGCCACTCATATTTGTCTCAGAACAAATCTCTTCATATATTTTATAGAGTTTCACTCTTCTCATCAACAGGATAGAAGATTAAGAGAGTAAGCCCAGAGAAATATGCAAATCTTGAAAGGCCTCCAATAATATGGTAAAAGGTTCCTTACCTCATGGAGCTTATCTTTTAAGATGACTGCTTCTAGTAAACTTGATCATTTAAGTTAGTCAAGCAGCTTAAAATTATTTAATGCAGGTACCAGTGAGTAAGAAAAAATTGTAAAGTGTTACCACCCTTTCCACACTTGCTTTAAAATTTTCTGCTTTTCAAATATATCTATATATGTATTAATAGATTTATTTTCCAAACGTTTGTCAAAATTAGAGTAAGTATACATTTATGCATAGTCTCTTTTGATGTGAACCTCCAGATCGCGGTGTAACAAAAAAGCCAATCTGCTTGTGTATTTTGATATATCTAACAAAGTTTATTACATGTTTTGAAAGATTTTGTATGCAAGACTACATTTATTAAATTGGTATTTTCCTTCCATACTTAGAAGCTACATCCCAAAACTGTAAATGGCTTGAGATTTAAAACAAACAAACAAACAAAAAACCATTCTACTTTAATATCACCATTCTGTGGTTGGCACATAGTAGATGTACAATAAAGGTATGTTTGAGGGACTGTTTAACTTCCAATTAATGTTTCTGATCAGCATGAGACAACTGTAGTAACAAACTTAGTTGATACCATTCAATTTAAAAGCAAATAAATTTGACATTTTAGTTAGCTTGAACAGCTTTAGAGCGGGTAAACTTTTTGCCCAAAATATTTTTGAAATATAGAAAATACCTCAGATTAATTCCTATTATTATTCTTAGGAGAAGTGAGACCTTTATATTGGAACCCTTTGCTAAAGAGGGGTCCCTAGTCAGATAAATGTAGGAACCTCAATGTTAAACAAGATTAAACATTTAACCTAAGTGTTCATTGTGCTTTTGTATGCTACATTCATTCTATCTCCAAAAAGGCATTTCCAAATTTGCTGAACCTCAAAATCATCTTTTACTAAACACTATCAATATGGTAGGACATTAGTATTCTTAAGACAACTGTCTAGAAACATCTACTAAATTCGGTAACATCTGACGGATAATCACAAAATGAAACTAATGTTAAAAATTCAAAATCTCTTACCTTTCTGGCTGGTGGGCCATGAGCTTTATTTACTCTGCTTCCAGGAATGCCTTAACTTTTATCAAGTAAGCAGGCCTTTCTCAAGTTTCCATCTAGTATCCTTAGGGAAAAAGAGAGACAGAAGAGAGTGAACTTATTATCAAGTGGGTCTTAATTAATAGCCTCTTCTATTTCAATTCCGTAAAATTTAAAAAATTTTTTCTTTGTACTTCAAAAATGCATGTAAATTTTGCCTTCCATACCATGTTTTTCAATATAAAACTTAAGGTTCTCCTTCCAAATCGTCAATGCTACAGGAAGATGTTTATCCTGTAGCCTCCTGTAACACTTGGCATATTACCAACTATTAGTCATTAACAGTTTTCAGGATGGAAGTAGGGCAATGAAACTTTTGTGAAAGTAGCAAAATGAAAGAGGAGGAGTCAGATAATAGGTGAAATGGCAGTGCTGAATTTGAGCATCAAAATTTTTAGAGTGAAGATTAACAGTTTCTCTTGTGTCATTTCTGCACAATAAAATCCATGGGACCCAGTCTATGTGCTTACTTGGAAAAAGCTTGACTTTAAAAAATATGTGTATCAGTTAGGATTAGGTTTAGCTGTTAATGACAGAAAACTGAAAATAACAATGGAATGACAAAAAACTCAAAATAACAATGGCTTAAATGATTCTTTTGTGAAAGAAGTTTACTTCTTTCACAAAAACATAGGCAATCCAGAACCATGATCTTTTGGAACCAAAGGTCCTTATATTTTGTTGCTCTGCCATTCTCAACATGTAGTTTCTCCTCCATGGTTTTAAAAATAACTGTTCAAGTTCTAGCCATCACATCTGCTGATCAGACAGCAAAATGAGAAATAGGAGACGAGCAATAGCCTCCCTTCAAGGATATTTTTCAGAAATCTTACAGGAAACTTTTATTCACATTTCTTGGTTCAGAACTTAGTCATATTACCATAGCTATCAGAGAGGCTAGGAAATATTTCCTTTATTTCACTATATGCTAAGAACTGGAGCATCTACCAATAAGAAAAAAGAAGAGAAGAAATATTGGCGGACAATTAGCTGCTTCTGTCCTCATACTTATTTCATTCTAAAATGTAAGATGTCCAGATACCTCATGGAGATACTTGGCGATCTACTAAAGAGAGTTTTCAAAAGCAGAAGGTTCTGTCAGGAGCCAAGACTAACATTCATAAGGACTTCTTTAATATGTAAGGCCGATCTATAGGTGACAAAAGAAGAAAGGAAAAATATGAAGACCAGAATGACAACGTAAGAGCAAAGAAACAACCGTAATTGTTATAGTTTGGAAAGGAAAACTCATATACTCAGTCTACAAAACTCAGAAATGACTGCCCAGAATCATTATGTAAATGATGGTGTGGTCAAGGACAGAATAAGAACGAACCTGGCAGAAAGCTCAGTTACCAACTGCATTAAGAAAAGGCACAATATTCAAAGAGAAAGACTTTGCTCTACAATACCTCAGGACTGAGCTCCTATTACCAGGTCATATAGGTATTGGGAGATTTCCCTATTGTGCAGAATGTTGGAAAGAAGGATTGCACTTAACTGAATTTCCTGACACTTTCAAGATTGCTTGAAACATGTTTAAATGTTTATTACGTTTAAAACATTGGTGGCCGGGTGCGGTGGCTCACGTCTGTAATTCCAGCACTTTGAGAGGCCGAGGAAGGAGGATTCCTGAGATCAGGAGTTCGAGACCAGCCTGGTCAACATGGTAAAACCCCGTCTCTACTAAAAATGGGAAAAATTAGCTGGGCGTGGGGCGGGCACCTGTAATCCTAGCTACTCTGGAGGCTGAGGCTGGAGAATCACTTGAACCAGGGAGGCGAAGGTTGCAGCGAGCCCAGATCATGCCACTGCACTCCAGCCTGGGTAACAAGAGTGAAACTGTCTCAAAAAAAAAAAGAAAAGAAAACAAAAAAAAAATTGTTGTGAGTATCACGAACTAGAAACTCACTTTAAAGCTAGCAACAAAATTCTGTTTTATATACAGACTGTTCCTTAAGGGAAAAAGGACCCAAATGGGATATTTAGCTATACAAATGTGAAACAGGGACTACAAATGGAGCAGTAATTCAAAGGACAAATGGCTCTGTGAGATAATGTAAAGATCCACATCTTCTGGGTAGAGATAAATTTCTGCAAATTGCTTCTTTCATTGAAATGTTTATTTTTAAAGTATGGCTTTACGTTTTCTTATTTGTATAGAGATATTTGTGTTCTTATTTCAGCAACTGCTCGCAAAAGTTGAGGTGCAAAAGTAATTGTGGTTTTGCCATTAATAAAACCCTAAAAAACTGCAAGACAAACTGGTATTGTCATTTCAAGCAAAAGGAAGTAAGACAGCCAGTTGTAACTGGCCTGTATTGCTTATGTCTTAACACATGGAATGTTAAGATAATCACCCAGACTTTGAACATTAAAAATAACATCCTTTTTTTGTAACTTTAAAGGCACAGATGTAAGGAACCTGTCCTCTACCACCACTATCTGACCTATTGTAGATGTATTTCTTATATAATCATGTGTCACTTAACAACAGGGATACATTCTGAGAAATGTGAAGTCAGGCCAAAATATCACTGGGCAAACTTCAGACTGTACTCACAGAAACCTTTATGATATAGCCTATTGTTCCTAGGCAACAACCCTGTATAGGTGTTACTGCACAGAATACTAATACCATTTGTAACAAAATGGTATTTGTATATCTCAACATAGAAAAGGTACAGTAAAAAATACAGTATGAAAGATTTTTAACATGGTAAGCTTGTATAGGGCACTTACCAAGAATGCAGTTTGCAGAACTAGAAGTTGCTCTGGTGAGTCAGTGCATGAGTGATGAGTGAATATGAGGGCCTAGGACACCACTGTACAGTACTGCAGACTTTATATACTATACACTAGGCTACACAGAATTTATTTAAACAATTTTCTTTCTTGGATAATAGTTAACTTTGGCTTACTATGACTTTTTTACTTCATAAACCTTCTACTTTTCTAAACACTTTTTGGCTCCTTTGAAACAACACTTAGCTTAAAACACAAACACACTGTACAGCTATACAGAAAATATTTACATTCTTATTCTAATAAGCTTTTTTCTAACTTAAAAATTATTTTTACTTTAAAATTATTTTGTTAAGAACTAAAACAAAGATACACACATTAGCCTAGGCCTACACAGGGTGAGGATCATCAGTGTCACTCTCTTCCACCTCAGTATCTTGCCCCTCTAGAAAGTCTTCAGAGGCAATAACAAACATGGAGTCGTGATCACCTATGATAACAATGCCTTCTTGAGGAATACCTCCTGAAAGACCTGCCTGAGGCTGTTTTAAAATAAACTTTTTTTTAAAAAAAAAACGTAAAAGTACACTCCAAAATAATGATTAAAAAGTATATTTAAATACATAAACCAGTAACATCATTGTTTATCAAGTATTATATACTGTACGTAATTGTGCTGTATTTTCTATTTTCCTTGTCTTAATGAAATGCTATACTTTTAGACAACTGGTAGCACAGTATATTTGTTTACACCAACATCACTACAAATGTGAGTAATGTGTTATACTATGTCACGATGGCTACCACATCTTTTATGTGGTCTACTGACTCAAAATGTTGTTATGCAGTAATTGCCTATATTTGTATATCATTAACCTGTGGGTAGGCTCTCTGCTGAAAGGTACAAACACTACTGATAGCAAGTGTCCTGGTAAAAGCCAAATATTGTGCCAAGAAACAGGGCCCAAAAGGTAGGCATTAGCATGAGAAAGGAATTAATCCTCTGCTAGGCATAAGTGTAACAGATGCGAGGGCAATCCTGGGTGGCAGAGAGAAGTTGGCTTCTGTCCTTGTGGGAGGATAAGAGGTAGGCTGGAGGGTGATGGACAATCTTTCAAGGAGGCAGTATGGGATACAGACAAAGTAGGGTATGTATTACTAAAGGTACATACTAAGGCTTTCCAAGGGATACTGGAGCAAGACAAGTTTTAAGAAAATCAACTTCTGTATCTTCATTTTGCCTTTGTTTGCTTCCCAAAGATGATCTGCCTATTTTTCCAGAGTCCTCAATCTCCCACTTTTCAAAAGAAATCCATACCTCTCCCATTTCAAATCTTATTAGAATGAGTTGCCTTAGGCTTTAGAAGCTTCCTTGGAACAAAACAAATGGATAATTTAAAATAAGAGTGCCTTAAAGCCTCCATTAATCAAGGTACCATTAACCCTCAAGCTTCTGGCTTTCCCTGTCTTACAAATATTATTAAAGGCAAAGCATGACTTTAAGAATCGGTGTTCTGCCTTGTGTTTAGGAATCCAGATATACTTTACTGTGTAGTGTGATGACAGAAAGAATAACAATTTTCATTTAATAATTACCTCTTCCATTGTGGAAATACTACGCAAAAATATATTGTCCAGAGAGGGAGTTCCGCAAGAATGAAGAAATCAATTAAAAATTTTGAAAAATTAAATATATATTTGTCCAAACAAGAATGATAGAGTGATATTTTAAAATATTAAAATATATTGGGTTAAAATAAAATTATGTTGGTGAAGTAGAAAGAAAATACAAAATTTAATAAGAAAAAGGGACATTGAAAACTTCCAACTATTAGATGAGTTAATTCAAGCTTGTTTTTTAAAACCAATGATAGCATCAAATCACTATGGTATTTAGATACTTGTAAAAGTGGTGTATCTGGAAAAAACAAATTATATTTCTTTCAACAATTTCAATCTATGATTATAAAACTGCAGGAATCAACTTAGAAATGTGCAAGGGTACAAAATTTATCCTTTATTTTCAAGAGTATGTGAGTGCATTAGGCAGAATGACCCTCGAAAGATGTCCATACCCTAATCCCTGGAACCTGTTAACAGGTTACTTTCCACCACAAAAGAAACTCTGCAAATGTAAAGACTACAGATCCAAAATTATAGATTCCTGGGCTATCTAGGAATCTAATCAAGAGCCCTCAAGAGCAGAGAACTTTCTCCATCTGCAGTCAAAGAGATTCAGCCAGAAAAAGAAGTCAGACAGGTCAGAAGTATGAGAGGGATGGACCTGCCATTACTGGAGGGGGCCACATGGAAAGCATGTCAGCTCCTGGGAGAAAAGACCAGCCCTTGGCTGATAGCCAGTAAGGAAAGAGGGATTAAAAGAAAGAAAAGACCTACTGAATTCGGCCAAACGCCTGAATTAACTTGGAAGTAGATTCCTCCCTAGAGACTCCAAAAAAGAACGAAGCTCTGCCAACACACTGATCTTGGCTTTGTAAGACCCTAACTGAGGACTCAGTTGACCCCGCTTAGACTTCAGACCTACAAAAACTGTGAGACAATAAATTTATATTGTTTTAAGATGTTAAGTAGGTGGTAATATATGAGGCAGGAATAGAAAATTAATACAATAAGCAAGAGTTGTAAAGTCCCAGGAAGATGCACTTGTACCCCACAACTTAAAGAGCTGCAGCACCTTATAGAAACAGGTTTTTTCTTCCTATTTTTATAACATTTCATATAATTCATAAAACAGTGTTTGTATAAAGATTGACACAAAGTTTCCAGAGAGCATACAATTTCCAGTAATGTCCTGGGTTTTTGTTACATTCAGTTTCTAAGGATGCACTCAAATCAATGGTAAAACGCAGACATTATGTGGTATCTCATTATCTTTGGCAAAACTATTCTTATTTTGTCTCCTCACAGTATTAACTCTGATATCTACTTTGTGCAGGATCTGCTATTAGTAGGATGCCAGAAAAACATTAAGGCTGGATCTACAAGAGGCAAGTATTTCTAAACAGTAGTAATAGCCTCTTGGCCCCCAACCTCACTTCATGTATATATAAAGTCTATCTACACAGCCAGGCAGGGTGGGAGCTCACAACGACCAGTCAAGAGTCTTGAGATCCCCTCTCAACTGGGCAAGAAGCAAACATCTGTGGGGAACACTGGAAACTGAGGCCATCTCGAGAGGAACCCAAGTGGCCATGTTATGGTGTGGTTGGGCCAGTGACTCTTACCAATTAAACACTCAATCCGTTCACCACTAACTAGATCCTATTGGTTGCCTGATGATTACTGCTGATGTGGTTCCCCTTCCTACAAACGTAAAAAAATAAAGGGAAGATTTGGAGCCAACACTGAAGGGGTAGGGGAACACTAGCACAAATGACACTAGATACGACTTCATTCCCTGTCAAACATTTGTCATCATGTAGACACAGCCAAGGTGAACTGAAGCAGGATTCGAATACTCAGTACATTCATGACAATCTTCATACATTCTTGAAATGATCCTAGAGATCACCTTGGGAATAGCAATGTGGTCATAATAACAAACCTAAATCCAGGAGTTTGAAAACCTGCAGCCATGACCTAGTAGGACTTCATTCACCTCTCAAGACTAAAGTATTTTCAATTCAGGAATTTTTTTTTTCTTTTTTTTTTTTGAAACAGAGTCTTACTCTGTCATCCAGGCTGAGTTGCAGTGGCACAATCATGGCTCACTGCAACCTTGATCTCTAGGGCTCAAGTGATCTTCCCACCTCAACCTCCTGAGTGGCTGGGACCACAGGTGCACATGCCACCATGCCCAGCTAATTCTTTTTTTTTTTTTTTTTTGTAGAGACCAGGTCTCATGATGTTGCCCAGGCTGATTGTGAACTCTTTGAGCTCAAGGAGGCTTTAAGGCACTCTTATTTTAAATCATTCATTTAAAATAAAACAATTTAAATGAATGATTTAAAATAAGAGTGCCTTAAAGCCTCCATTAATCAAGGCAATGATCTTTCTGTATTAGCCACCCAAAGTGCTGGGATTATAAGTGTAAGCCATTGACCTTTGGAAAATTTTAAATGGTATGATTGGCCAGGAAAATTTTAAATTGTATGATTACACCATGATCCTCTATAGTAAAAAAACAATATACATTTCAGGGCTGTCAAAAAGAATACATGAAAATAATGGTATAGTGCATGACACTAAAATCATATTTATTAAGTTTATAAATTTACTGTATTTTACTTTGACTTCAAATGTGCATTTTCCTAATGCCTAATAAATACCTAATCTTACTATCTTGTTTTTGAGGCAATAAACTGAAGAACTACATATTTAGTTTAACTTTTAGACATAAGAGTTTTGGCCAGGTGTGGTACCTTAAGCTTGTAATCCCAGCACTTTGGGAGGCCAAGGTAGGTAGATTGCTTAAGGTCAAGAGTTCGAGACCAGACTGGTCAACATGCAGAAACCCCTTCTCTACTAAAAATACGAAAAATTAGCTGGGCATGGTGGTGGTGCCTGGAGTCTCAGCTGCTCAGAAGGCTCAAGCACGAGAACTGCTTGAGCCTGGGAAGTGGAGGTTGCAGTGAGCTGAGATCCCACAACTACACTCTAGCTTGAGCGACAGAGCAAGACTCTAGTCTCAAAAAAAAAAAACAGTTTTACATTAATCTTTAACCTACAATTTGATGTTATCCATAAGTTTATTTGATATATAATGTGTAGTTCATCAATGTAAGGAAATCAAATTCATCAGCAGAGAGAAAAATATAAGCTTAATGTTAACAAGGAAAGCAGCAGTATTTTTTCCCCATTCACAGCAGACACGAGAGACGTTCTTCACATAATTCCCAAGAGTATATTAAAATTTTGATGAAATTTCTCAAAGTTGATGGTACACATAAAAAGTATCACAAACTTCTCCAGACCGTATTGTGAGTAGTGAAATCAGTTCAGTATCTCAAAAACATTCTTCAATAAAAATATCAGCATTCTAATTTTTAAAGGAAACATTTTTAAAATGAGTCTTTATTCCTAGGCAATGTAAAGAAAGCAAGTTCTTGTTTTATAGTTTAAAATTATAATAGAATAACAAATACACAAAGAACTTATAGAGTAATAATTATAAATATGAACAATACTAGTGCAAATTTTACTAATAACATCACTTTAGATTTGGTAATGGAATTATGCGGTCTAAGGTCCATAGCATTATTTTTGCCCAGGGTAGGTGATAACATACCTTTCATTGCTTTTTTTCTCCTGAGAAACTTATTTTTTATAAAAGCAAAAAGAAAACAGAAATAGAAATTCACAGCTCTCCAAGCATTACAGTAATTCATTATTATTTAAAGTACATCAATAAAATTTCTCATTATGAAAAGGGCACAAATAAATCACACTAGAGGCTTGGTTTGGTGGCTCACGCCTATAACCCCAGTGTTTTGGGAAGCCGAGATGAGAGGATCACTTGAGGCAAAGAATTTAAGAACAACCTGGGCAACATAGGCTCCATCTCTACAAAAAATGAAAAAGCGGGTATGGCTAAGTAGCACATGCCTGTTATCCCAGCTACTCGGGAGGCTGAGGTGGGAGGATCGCTGAAGCCCAGGTGTTCGAGGCAGCAGTGAGCTATGACAGCATCACCACATTTCAGCCTGGTGACAGAGATCCTATTTCTAAAAATGAAATGAAATAAGACTATGGATTATGTACTATACCCATTAAAACAATGATAAGCTCACCTCTTCCATTTTCAAAGCATGTCAAAATTCAAGTAAGTGAAGTGGTATTACTATACAAAAATAACCCTCAATCCAACATCCACATATCAACAATCATTAAAATCCTCCTTACAAATGATAAAAGACTTCACTGACTCTCAACTTTGTGGCCAAAAATTGACAGTGTAGTTATATTAATTGTTTAATTAGCAGAGACTTCAAAACAACTTTATATCTGTGGTATTTTAATCACAATCTCAATTCCACTATGGGGAAGGAGAAATGAAACGTTTCACTAGAATGTTTATAATGGGATTGGTGGAGCAGAAGAAAAGGATAACTGGGTCTGGTAGTCTCCTGTAATCCCAGCACTTTGGGACACTGAGGTGGGAGGATCAGTTAAGCCTGGGAGTTTGAGACCAGCCTGGGCAAAGGCAAGACCCCATTTCTACACAAAATTTAAAAACTAGCTGAGTGTGGTGGCACGCGAGTATGGTCCCAGCTAGTTGGGAGGCTGAGGCGGGAAGATCTCTAGAGCCCAAGAGGTGGAAGCTGCAGTGAGACTTGTTCACATCATTGCACTCCAACCTGGATGACACAGACCTTGTCTCAAAAATACAAAAATAATTGGATTTTATGGAAATCATCTCATAATTTTATCATCTCAAAATAAGAATATGCTATACTGCAGGAATTTGATACAGAAAAAGTCTGAGAAGGGGTACATATGGAACAAAAAAATATGAGATAGTCTCTCAAAAGAATTTATGAAAATTCTAAGGTGGTATGTTCCTCCATAAATCATAAATTTCTAGGGAAAACCAACTTTGCTTCCAAAGCTACCAAGTAGATGTTTGCTGTACTGCTTTCAAACTACAGCACGAGCATGCCTGAAGGGCTAGGCTAGATTATTTCTGAATGAACTTCAACAATAATAATTACCACAACATATACTGAGTACTTATTAAGTTATTGACGCTGTATTAAGTATTGTATATATATTATATAAATGCTCACAGCAAGACCATGTTATTCTCCTTAAAGAGAAGGAAACTGAGGCAGAGAGAGGTTATATAATTTACCCAAGATTACACAGTTTATAAGTGGTAGACTCATGACAATCTGGCTCTTAATAACTATCCTAAAACACTGATTACATACTTACTATGTGCCAGAGACGATATTGAGGAAACAAAAACTCAGTCAATTTGGCTATCATATACACTTTCTTTATTCCAAGCGTTTCCTATATGGAAATGAATTTGTCATTATAAATCTTAATAAATCATCACACATTCATCAGACAGAACTCCTATGAAATGAAATGTATAGTTCAGAAAGTAACTTTTTTTTTTTTTTTTTTTTGAGACAGTCTCGCTCTGTTGCCCAGGCTGAGTGTAGTGGTGCCATCATAGCTCACTGCAGCCTCCAATTCCTGGGCTCAAGGGATCATCCCACCACAGCTTCTCGGGTAGCTGGGGCCAGAGGTGCACTCCACCACACCCTGCTAATTATTATTATTATCATTATTATTATTTATGAGACAGAGTTTTGCTCTTGCCACCCAGGCTGGA
>CAUYLG010032148.1:0-113778 GCA_963573385.1 Cacajao melanocephalus
TAGCCTGGGCAATAGAACAAGAATCCCGTTCTCTCTCCCTCTTTCTCTTCCTCTTTCTTTCTCTCTTACATTCTTTTTTTTCTTTCTTTCACTCTCACTTTCTTTCCTCTCTTTTTCTTTCTTTCAAAAATAAAAAAAAGAGAAAAAAGGAAAAAAAGGAAAATTTTAAAACAAAATATATGTGTAATATAAAATGCTTTTTATATAATCTTGTGTGCTACTAAATCAAACGCACTAAGTGAGGTGCGTATTTTTTCCTTAGCTTTATTAAGGTACAATTGACATAAAAATGGTGTATATTTACCTTGGAAAACGTGATGTTTGGCATATGTATGCTTGTAAATAATTAAATCAAGCTAATTAACATACAAATAACCTTACTTATCATACTTATTTTTTGTGGTGAGAACATTTAAGATCTACAAAGAACTACTCTGTTAGCAATTTTCATCTCTACATTATTATTAACTATAGTTACCATGTTGTACAATAGATCCCCAGAACTTATTCACCCTAAGTGATAGCTTGTATCCTTTGACCAACATCTACTCACTGTTTCCTACTGGCCCAGCCCCTGACAACCACTATTCTATTCTTTGCTTTTAAGAGTTCAACTTAATTAGATTCCACATAAAAGTCACATCATGCAGTGTCTGTCTTTCTGTGCCTGGCTTATTTTACTTAGCATAGTGTTCTCCAAGTTCATCCATGTTGTCACAAATGACAGGATTTCCTTCTTTTTTAAGGCTGAATAGTGTGTGTGTGTGTGTGTGTGTGTGTGTGTGTGTGTGTGTGTGCGTACAGCACATTTTCTTTATCTAACCACTGATACCACTTAGGCAGACTCCGTATCTTGGCTATAGTGAATAATGCTGCAATGAACTTGGGAGGATAGATTCTCTCCAAATACTGATTTTATTTCCTTTAAATATATAACCAGAAGTAGAATTGCTGGATTTTTTTTGAGGAACCTCTACATTGTTTTCCATAATGCCTGTACTAATTTGCATTTCCAACAGGATACTAGGGTTCCTTTTTCTTCAGATTCTTGCCAATACTTACCTTTTGTCTTTTTGATAATAGCCATCTAAGAAGTGTGTGGTGATATTTAATTGTGGTTTTAATAAGACATGGGTGTAACTCAAAGTTTAATCTTTAGACCTCATGTCTTTTTAAACTCACTCCTTTAGTTGAAGTTCATCCAGTTCCACTGGCTCTAAATATCATCAACATGCTGTTGATTCCCCAACTTTTATCTCTAGACCACACCTTATGTGTCTTGGGGTTGATCTTCTAGTGGAGTATCTTAGTGGTGTTCTCTGTATTTCCTGAATTTGAATGTCAGCCTGTATTGCTAGGTTGGGGAAGTTCTCCTGGATAACATCTTGAAAGGTGTTTTCCAACTGGATTCCGTCTCCCCATCTCTTTCAGGTACTCCTATCAATTGTAGGTTCAGTCTTTTTACATAGTACCATCTTTCTTGGAGGTTTTGTTTATTCCTTTTCATTCTTTTTTCTCTAATCTTGTCTGCATGCCTTATTTCCACAAGATGGTCTTCAAACTCTGATATCCTTTCTTCTGCTTGATCGATTCAACTATTGATACTTGTGCATACTTCATGAAGTTCTTATGCTGTGTTTTTCAACTCCATCAGGTCATTTACGTTCCTCTCTAAACTGGTTACTCTAGTTAGCAGCTCCTGTCGCCTTTTATCAAGGTTCTTAGCTTTTTTGCATTGGGATTAGAACATGCTCCTTTAGCTCAGCAAAGTTCATTATTACCCATTTTCTAAAGCCTACTTCTGTCAGTTCACCCATCTCAGCTTTAGCCCCATTCTGTGCCCTGAAGAAGTGTTTCGATCATTTGGAGGAAAAGAGGCATTCTGGCTTTTGGAATTTTCAGCATTTCTGTGTTGTTTTTTTCCTCATCTTCGTGGATTTGCTCTTTGGGGCTGCTGACATTTGGATGAGGTTTTTATGGGGTCTTTTTGTTGATACCCCTCTTCTGCATGTCTGCTGCAGTTTGCCAGGGTTTCACTCCAGACCCTGTTCTCCTGGGTATCATCAGTGGAGGATGCAGAACAGCAAAGATTGCTGCCTGATCCTCCCTCCAAAAGCTTTGTCCAAGAGGGCCATTGACCTGATGCCAGCCAGAGCTCTCCTGTATGAAATATCTGTCAACCCCTTTTGGGAGGTGTCTCCTAGTCACACAGGGTCAGGAACCAGCTTGAGGGGGCAGTCTGTCCCTTAGCAGAGCTGGTGCGCGGTGCTAGGAGAATCCCTCTTGTCAGGATCAGTCACTCTCTTCGGAACCAGCAGGAAGGAAAGATTAAGTCCCCTGAACCTGAGTCCGCAGCCGCCCCTCCCCCAAGGTGCTCTATCCCAGTGAGACGAGAGTTCTATCTGTAAGCCCCTGAATAAAGTTGCTGAATTTCCTGCAGAGATGCCTTGCCCAGTGAGGAAGAATTCAGAGAAGCAGTCTGGCCAGAGCCACTTTGCTGGGCTGTGGTGAATTCTTCCCAGTCCAAACCTCTCAGGCTCCTTAGAACTGTCGGGAAAACTGACGACTAAACCCACAGTAATGGCGGCAGACCCTCCCCCAACCAAACTCAGTCCTCCCAGGCAGACTTCCGACTGCTGGGCTGGCAGTGGGAATTTCAAGCCAGTGGTTCTCAGCTTGCCAGGCTCTGTTGGGGTGGGACCCACTGAGCAAGGTCATTTGGTTATCTGGCTTCAACCCCCTTTCCAGGGCAGTGGATGGTTCTCCTGTCTCACTGGAGTGAGTTACAGGCGCCACCGGAGTATGAAAAAACTCCTGCAGCTCAGTGCCTGCCCTAACAGTCACTTAGTTTTGTGCTTGAAACTCGTGGCCCTGGTGGTGTAGTCTCACAAAGTAATCTCCTGATCTGCCAATTGCAAAAATCCTTGGGAAAAGCGTAGTACCCAGGGTAGGTAGCACAGGACCTCACTGCTTCCCTCGTCTGGGGATGGGAGATCCCCCGGCTCTGTGCACTTCCCACGTGAAGTGATGCCCTACCCTGCTTCTGCTCGCTCTCCGTAGGTTGTGCCCACTAACTAGTCCCAATGAGATGAACTGGGTACCTCAGTTGGAAATGCAGAAATCACCCGCCATCTGTGCTGGTCTTACTAGGAGCTGCAGACAGGAGCCTGTTTCTTCCTCTTTTTTTGAGACAGAGTTTCGTTCTTGGAGTCTGCTTCTATTTCGTCATCCTGGCCCCCCCTCTAGATCACATCTTACCCCTGGAATTACAGATACATATATCCACTGCCTACTACACATCTCCACGTATATGCTTAATGACCACCTCACATTTAATATGTTCAAAACCAAACTTTCAATCCTTACCCAAAACCTATTCCTCCTGCAGTTTTGCTCATCTCAGTAAATACAACTTTGGTCTCCCAGATGCTTCGGCCCCAAATCTTTGCATTATGTTACTTCTTCTCCCCTCTACTCCACAACCAATCTGTTAGAAAATCTATTAGTCCTACCTTTAAAATATATCCAGAAGCCAACCACTTCTCACTACTTCCACTGCTATCACTCTGGTCTATGCCACCATTAGTTCTCATCTGGATTACACAAAAGCCTCCTATCTGGTCTCCCTGCTTCCATTCTTATCCGCTATAGTATACTCTAAAAACGAGCTGTAGTGATCCTTTCTAAATACAAGTTAAATCACTACACACTATTCAAAACTTTGGTGGCTTTCCATCTCACTCAGAGTAAAACCCAAAAGCCCATAAAATCTTTCTTGATCTGTCCTTTTCCTAGATTCTTTCCTCTTTATATCTTAAATGTCATCTTCTTTAATTTGATACATGCAGGAAGAAGGCCATATTGTAAAAATGGAGGCAGAGATTGCAATTACGTTGTCAAAAACCAAGGAAAGCAGTAGCCACCATAATTGGAAATAAAGCGAGGAGGGATTCTCCCTAGAGCCATCAGGGAAAGCAGAGGCCTGTGCCTTAGTTTCACATTTCTGAACTTGGTTTGTACTTCTGAACCTTGGGATAAAAAATTTCTGAAATTTAAAAAAAAAAGAAGAGAAAAAGACCGTATATATTGAATTGTTTTATTTACACCGCAAAACTTAAACAATCATTTGAAATTTTAGAAGACAATGTCACATAAAGTGAAAAATACTTAAATTCTAACTTTGGGAACAATTTTTTAAAAATATTTTTAGAGCAATTTTTAGAGCCCCAAAATACCTTAAAGTTGCCCATATGTCCAGGATTTGTCTGGCAAATAGTAAGAATTCAATAAATTCAGATTTATTATTATTAATTAATAGCTATATTTATTATGATGATGTATATGTACCTATCTATAATATACCATATATGCAAACAGGATCTTAATAATCTAACAAATGAATGATAAAATACAGCCAAAAAGTCATCTCTGCAAAAAGTAGGAAGAGAAGGTTTAAGCTACAAATGAAGTTAAAGTTAAACTCTCTTAAAACTGCCTGGAAATAGCCATGTTCAGTTAAGCAACCTTGAAACTAAAAATAGTTTGGGTTATCAAATTTTAGGAGTCGAAGGTGCTTAGGTATTACCTAGTAGTATCCCCTCATCTTATACAAGACAATGACCCTAAGTGGTTAAGGGTCTAGATCAAAATGGTTTAGAGTCGAAGGTGCTTAGGTATTACCTAGTAGTATCCCCTCATCTTATACAAGACAATGACCCTAAGTGGTTAAGGGAATTGTCTAAGCTCATGTAACTAGATAAAATTGCAGCACCTAGAAAAATATCTAGTTTTCTGATACCCAGTCTAGTGTTCCTTTAAGTTATTCTGGCTTTGTTCCACAACTAATGCAAATATAGACTAAAATACATTATTAAAGGGGCTTAAATTATGTAATAAAATTTTCTAAATTTTTTTCACAAAGAAATCTGTTTCTGTAGCTTTGTGTTCCTTATTTGATATTAATATTTAATAATTTCTTCTAAATTTTAAAATCAAAGATTTATCATAAAAGAAAACAAATAAGATGAATTATGCTTTCGTTAGCATTTAATAAATCTTCTCTTTTGTGACAAAAAGAAGGTGGAGAGATATCATATAAACAAATTATGATCAAAATGCTTATACAACTCCTCCAAAACCAAAGAAAACATAACCACAAAAACCATAATACTGCTTAGGCTAAGTAAATTATAGTACTGTCAAAATGGTTTGGAGTAGGCTATCCAAAAAAGTAACTATGAAATAACAAAATAACATCACTACAACTGTCAGATGAAAAACAGTTTTTGATTGATATTAAGAAATAGCACTCATTTGCTATGTTATTCCCCAGTAGTTGTCAGTGACAACAACAGTCTGAAGGCAAGCTTATGCATTTAATTTGGAGATACTAGTCAACCAATTAAACTCGAAATGCTATCAACATGTCCTTAAAATACAACAGGAGTGTGAAGTATCATATGAGGGAACAGCTTTAAGTATATGTAATAAAATACTTTCTCTCTCAATGTCTAGAATGTTCTCAGTACGTTCCAGTAAGTAAATGATCACAGTTCTGCTTGAAAATTTTATATATGAAGTTAAAAAAAAAAAAAAAAAAAGCAGCAGCAGCAGTACCAGCAGCAATAGAGACAGAAATATTAGCTCCATCTGAAAAAGACACTTGGGTCTGGGTCTGATACTTTGGAATTAGTATTATCTGAAACAAAAAGGAAGCAAAGTAGTAAAAGAAATGGTGAAAGGGGCAGAATGTTTTAGTTTAAAATGTATAAAGAGAATGAACAAATCCCCTAAAGAGTTTTTGTTTATGCTTCATAAATTATAAGCTCTCTTAAACAAACTGGTAACAATGACTTGTTCACTTTGGTATAATATTGTATGTGATAAATTTTATACAAGTTGATATGAATCCTTCAAAATAAATTATTACCAATTTAATTGTTGCACATGTCTGTTATACAGATAAAGAATTTTTAAAGACTCAAAAGAGTCACAACATAGGCAAGTAATTTCATATAAGTTCCAGTGGTTTTCAAACTGGACACAGAGCCATTTCTTTTACTTCCCTATTACTGAGAAAAAATGTCTCTTTTAAAAGCCTGGTGATAATGGTGTTGAGACCATAAGTAAAATTTTCAACTTGAAGTTTACTTAATTTACTAATACATTTTCATTGAGTTCAGGGAACACAACTTTAGGGTACATTAAAATGTAACCCTTAAACTTTCCAATGTAAAACATCACTTCTTGGGCAGAGATAGTACTCCAAGAGCTATCAATCACTGTTAAGAAGAATATACACTCAACATTCTTAATTGGTGTTGATGCACTCTTCTCTATGCCCTCATCTGTCATGAAGATTGTTTAAAAATCTGAGTTATTAGTCTTTATTTGCAAAAGGATCTGGTTAACATCTTTAAGAGTAGAAATCATTCATCCATCCACTCTATACTGGAGCATGATAATTCCCACCCCCAATACAAGTTACCAATAACCACCACCTTTCCACTAACTAAGAAGCTATAAATCAAGAGGAGGGCAGCTTCTATGCAACCCCTGTTAATTCTGTTTATAATCTATCCAACTAAGAATGTTTGCCAGTCAGGGGAGAAACTAGCTGATGGATCAGATAATATAAAGGCATAACAGATTAAAGATAGAAAATAACAAAATGACAAATTAAAATGCCATGCTGTTACAAAACACTGAACTTAAAATTAATCTTTTTAAAAAGTTAATCTTTTTAAAAATTAATCTTTTTAAAAAGTTAATATTCCTGAATTCTCATTTCATTTCAGTTATACCCTTGCCTGAAACACCCAAAGAAAAATTAAAATTGTAATTCAGTACAGATTATGATTTTTTAAATTAAACACAAAAAAATTGTAAATAAAAAGTCAAAAGTTTAGATTTCTAACATTATGTAAAATTCGCAAGTTAGGATAAAAAAGCAAACTTCCTAAATCCTTTATATTGATTAAACCTAAAATTATAATGTAAGATCTATGAAATTTTATTTCAAACATGATCTAGTATAAAACTATGATGTGTTTCCCAAGAAACTCCCTCTGATATTATTCATCAGAGTGGAATTCAATTGGCCACTTGGCCCTGAAGGTCATATAATGGATTCCCTACATCTACATACGTATTTTCCCTCATTAAAAAAAAAAATCACTTTCCCTGAATAACACATCCTGGGCTGTAAACACTCATAATTCCAACAGTCTTCATGAAAAAGCTGTTATTCATTCATTTGCTATTAGTTCAAGCACTGTTGTAAGTGATAAGTCCTTAGCTTTCAGAGTTTAGATTTTAGAAGGGAAATACAGACAAGAAACAATATCAGATGACAATAAGAAAATGCAAATAACTGAAACTTAATAGCTTGAGGAAAAGCAAGACTGGGTGGCTCCTTTAGAACCAAGCTTTAAAAAGATGAATGTTAAAGGTGAGATGTCAATGACAAAATAGAGCTAGCCAAAAGCAAAGACAAGAGGGAAAATCATTTCAAGCATGAGAAATTCTAAGTATAATACAAATGAACTTGGAATGTTTTGAAAACAGAAAAAAATAAACAAATATGCCTTGCATTTATAGTGGGCAAAGAAGCATGTAGAAGATGAAGTATGAGTAGCAGGTAAGAGCTCACTCTCCTAACATTGGTAAATTTGGATAAGAAGTTTGGATTTCATTTGATGTATGATGAAAAACCACCAAAGAGTTTTAAGCAGAAAAGTCAAATAATATAATCTGCAATTTGGGAACAGAATTGTAGGAAAGCAAACCTAGGAGCAGGAAGACCACTTAGGAAGCTACCATTGTAGTTTATATGAGAGGTGATAGTGATAAATTAGGCCATGGCCAGGTTCACCTATGAAAAGCCCTTAGGTGGATATAAATTTTAAAATCTCTAGGCTCTGAAGTGCAGGCTCTTACCAAGTGAGAGTACCCCAATGCTGGAAGAGCAAGATTGCAAAAGCCAGGAAACCCAGTATTAAGCCTGGTAGATCTGGCTCCCTGCCTTGCAGATGTTGCCTAATATGGCAATATAACTGTTTTAAGGTTCTTACATAGCTGGATCTGTGGCCTTTAAGTCATCTCATGCCACACAGGGTTGAAGAGATTGTTAAATTTCAGCCAAACTTCTGTGATATGCACAGAATAGATCAATGACTAACCCCCTTACCCATTTTGAAATTTACCTACCAGAGATTTTTTTACTCACTAAAATAAAAGCATAGCCTTCGATGAAGATTTGAACATAACTGTTAATTTTTTCCAACATTTTAAATTGATGTATAATAATTGTACATATTAATGGTGATGTTTATCTAAACATATAATGTATATTGATCGGATCAGGGTAATTAGCACATCCGTCATCACAAACATTTATCATTTGTGTTAGAAACAATCAATATCTTCCTCCTAACTACTTGAAATCATACAATATATTATTAAGCACAGTCTTCCTACAGTGCTCTAAAGCACTTAGAACTTATTACTCATATCTAGCTGCAATTTTGTATCCTTTAACAAATCTCTCCCTAACCCTTACTTGCCCCTACCCTTCCCAGACTCTGGTATAATCTATTTGTGACTTATATAAAATAAACTATTTTTAGCTTCCATATGTAAATGAGAACATGTGGTGTTTAACATTGTGTGCCTGGCTTATTTCACTTACCATAACGTCCACCAGTTACATTCCTGTTGCCACAAATGACAGGACCATATTCTTTTTTATGGCTGAATAGTATTCCACTATGCAAATATACATTTTGTTTATCCATTCATCTGTTGTTGAAAACTAGGTTGATTCCATATCTTGGCTATTATTAATAGTGCTGCAATAAAAATGGATGTGCAGATGTCTCTTCAATACACTGATTTCCTTTACTTTGGATAAATAATCCGCAGTGGGATTGCTGGATCATATGGTAGCTCTACTTGTGGTTTTTTGAAGAACACCCATACTGTTGACATTCCCACTGACAGTGTATAAGAGTTCTTTTCCTTCACATTCTCATAAGCATTTGTTATTTTTTTGTATTTTTGATAATAGCCATCCCATCCAGGGTGAAATGATACCTCATTGTGATTTTGATTTGCATTTCCCTGATAATTAGTGATGTTGAAACATTTTTTTCATATATTTCTTGATCATTTGTATGTCTTCTTTGGAGAAATGTCTTTTCAGATCATTTGCCCATTTTTTTAAATTGGATTGGTTTTGGAGATGGGTGTTTTTGGTTTGTTTTGTCTTTGTTTCATTTTTTGGCTGTTGAGATGTTTGCATCCCCTGTAAAATTTGGTTGTTAATCCCATTGGGTGAGTTGCTTACAAATATTTTTTCCCATTCTGTAGATTAGTTTTTCACTCTGTTGTTTCCTTTGTCATTCGGAAGTTTTTAAATTTGATATAATCCCATTTATTTTTATTTTGTGGCCTATGCTTGTGAGGTGTTATTCATAAAATACTTTCCCAGACAAATGTCCTGAAGTGTTTTCTCTATGTTTTCATCTAGTAGTTTTATAGTTTCATTTCATCTTGCATTTAGGTCTTTGATCTATTTTTAGTTGATTTTATTTTATATTTATTATATTTGTATAGGGTAAGCGGTGAAGGTCTAGTCTTGTTATTTTGCGTATGGATATGCAATCTTCCCAGCACCATTTGTTGAAGAGTGTCCTTTCCCCACTGAGTGTTCTTGAACATTTGTTAAAAGTCAATTCACTGTAAAGATACAAATTTATTTCTGTATTCTTTATTCCATTCTGTTGGTCTATATACCTGCTTTTATGCCAGTACTGTGCCACTTTGCTTAATACTGCTTTGTAGTATGTTTTGAACTCCAGCAGTAAGATCTTCAGCTTGCTTGCTTGCTTGCTTGCTTGATTTATTTAGCTCAAAACTGGGTGTAGTTGTTCACTGTAATCTCTAATGATCCTTTATATTCCTACGGTACCTGTTGTGACATCGCCTTTTCATTTGTGATTTTATTTATTTGAGTCTTCTCTTTTCTCTTAGTCTAATGGTTTGTTGATTACATCTTTAAAAAACA
This sequence comes from Cacajao melanocephalus, assembly GCA_963573385.1. Taxonomy (NCBI): domain Eukaryota; kingdom Metazoa; phylum Chordata; class Mammalia; order Primates; family Pitheciidae; genus Cacajao; species Cacajao melanocephalus. Next base: position 10,067 of record CAUYLG010032148.1, read on the forward strand.
ACTTTTTGTTTTGTCGAACCTTTTGTTTTTCATAGTATCAATTTCTTTTATTTCTGATCTTTATTATTCCTGCTCTGCTCTTTATTATTCTGCTCTGATCTTAATTTCTTTCCTTCTAATTTTGGGCTTGGTTTGTCTTTGCATTCTAGTTCCTTGAGATTCACTGCAGTTTATTCAAAATCCTTCCAGCCTTTTGACGTAGGTATTTATTGATATACACTTGCTTCTTAGTATTGCTTTTGCTGTGTCCCATAACTTTTTGTATGTTGTGCTTCTACTTTCATTTCTGTCAAGAATTTTTTTGATTTCCTTTTTAATTTATTCCTTCACCCACTGGTCATTCAGAATATTGTTCAATTCCCATTTGTTGTATAGTTGTGAATGTTCATCTTACTATTGGTTTCTAGTTTTATTCCTTGTAGTCAGATAAGAGACTTGATACAATTTAAATTTTTTTTTCATTTTTTGACACTTATTTTGTATCCTAACATATGGGTCAATCTTTGAGAAAGTTCCAGGTGCTGATGAAAAGAAGGTATATTAGGTAGCTGTTGGGTAGGTGAAATGTTCTGTAAATGTCTGTTAGGTACAGTTTGGTCTATCGTGCAGTTTAAATCCAATGTTTCTTTGCTGATTTTCTGTTTAGGCAATCTGTCCAATGCTGAGGAGTAGGGTGCTGAAGTCAACAACTATTATTGTATTAAAGTCTATCTCTACCTTTTGATTTAATAATATTTACTTTACATATTTGAGTTTTCCAATATCAGGTATGTATATATTTACAATTGTTAAGTTCTCTTGCTGAATTGATCCCTTCATTATATAATGTCCCCCTTTGTCTCTTTGTACAGCTTTTGACTTGAAGTCTGTTTTGTCTAATATATGTATAGCTTACTCCTGCTAGCTTTTGGTTTCTGTTTGCATGGAATATCTTTTTATATCCTTTCACTTTCAATCTATGTGTGTCTTTACAAGTAAAGAGTTTCTGGTAGGCAGCATATAGTTGGGTCTTGTTTTAATATATTAAATGGTCTGTATCTTTTAACTGAGAAATGTAATGAGTTTAAATATTCAATTCAAAGTTATTATTAACAGGTGAAGACTTACACCTGTCACGTTATTGACTGCTTTCTGGTTGTTCTATATATCTTTTGTTCCTTACTTCCTTATTGCTTATTCTTATAGTTGAATGGCTTTCTGTTGTGATAAGATTTCTTTCTTTCTCCTTGCGTATTAGCTCTAGCAATAAGTTTTACGGTTTTCACGTGTTCTCATGATAGCAGTTACTGTCTTTGCACTTCCAGATGTTACAAGTACCTTGAACATTTGTTGTAAGGCCAGTCCAGTGACGATTAATTCTCTTGGTTCTTGTCTGCCTGGAAAGGACAGCTTTGCTGGGTATGATATTCTAACATTCTTGGCTGACAGGTTTTTTATTTCTTTCAGTACTTTCAATATATAATTCCATTCTCTCCTAGCCTGTAAGGTTTCTGCTGAAAAACTCACAATCAGTCCACTGGCAATTCCCTTATATGTGACTTCACACTATTCTCTTGCTGTTTTTAGAATCCTCTGACTTTTACTTTTGACAATTTGGCTATAATGTTCCTTGAAGAGGACCTTTTTGGGTTAAATCTACTTCAGGTTCTTTGAGCTTCCTGGATGTGGATGTTCATCTGTCTTTCAAGATTAAGAAGTTTTCAGCTATTATTTCAATAAGTAAGTTTTCTACAACTTTTCCCTTCTCTTTTCTTCTGGAACTTCCATATATGTTTGTTCACTTAATGTTACCCCATTAATCCTGTAGGTTTTCTTCATTCTATTATTATTTATTTTTTTCTGTGTTATTTCAAAAGACTTGTCTTCAAGTTGCAGAATTCTTTCTTCTGCTTGCTCTAAATCTGTTGTTGGAACTCTTGATAGTATTTCTTACTTCATTCATTAAATTCTTCAGCTCTAATATTTCTGGTTGGTTCTTGGTTATATCCATCTCTTTGTTGAATTCCTCATTCCTATCATGAATTACTTTCCTGATTTTGTTAAATTTTCTATATATATTCTCCTGTATCTCACTGACTTTCCTTAAGATTATTTTGAATTCCACTTCTGACATTTTGTATATTTTCTTAGGATTAAAATCTGTTACTAGGGTATTGTTACATTCCTTTAAAGGTGTCATGTTTCCTTGCTTTTTCATGTTTGATGTGTCCCTATGTTGATTTCTATGCATCTAGTAGAAGAGTCACCTCTTCTAATTTTATGGAGTAGTATCCATAAGAAAAGACTTATTCATACAGATGGCCCTGGGGTGTCAGTTCAGTCGGGATGCATTGGGATTGCTTCTAGCTGGATGCAGTACTGTTTCTCTATGCAGTTTCTTCAGTTGTAATCCACACTAATGACATTTGTGAGTGTCTCAGTGGCCAAGGCTAAGAGAGTCTGTGGCAGCAATGGTGTAATTTTGCCAAGGGTGGGCTTGATGGGCTGTTTCTCAGGTCAGGGGTACACGCATGCACACGGTAAGTTGGTCAACTTAGGGTCTGGTTTGAAGTCTGTTATACTGGCTGGGGGCACAGGTGCACAGCTGCTTGGCCAGCCTGTGGGAGTGCCTGCCAGGGGCTGTTTCTAAGGTCCAGTACATGGCCACACAGCTTCTCAACTGGCCTGGGCATATGTCTGCTGGAGTAGCCCACAGAGCTATTTCTCAGGCCTGGGATGGGTGCACACATCTGCTCAGCTGGCCTAGGGGCATTTCTGCCAGAGGTGGTCTGCAGGGTTTTCTCAGACCCAGAACATGGATGCTTAGCTTCCTGGCTAGCCTAGGAGAGTATTTGGTAGGGGCAGCCTATGGGGCTGTTTCTCAGACCTAAGACAAGGATACATAGCTGCTAGATCAGCCTGGGGATGTATTTGCCAGGGGCAGCCTATAGGACTGTTTCTCAGGCCCTGGGCACAGATACATAGCCACTCTACCAGCCTGGGTGTGTCAGCTCCTCAATGGTTCAGGGATCTCTCCTGCTCAAGGGAGGGTACACAGAGTTTGGCTGGCTCAAGGGTAGGTTTGCCCTGTGAAGGACTGCCAGACTTTTCCTCCAGCTTGAATGTGGGCAGTGGGATTGGTTTCCCTGCTGTGCAGGTCAGAGTCACAGCCAATCATGAGCCCAGACTCTGAGCAGCTGAAGCTGTGGTGTTCAGTCACCCATTTGGGCTTGGTGGAATGAAGATGGAGTCCCAGCGCAGCAGAGGTCCAAAAGCTACTGACCCCCAGAAGAGTGCACACTCCAGATGTGGCTCTGGTCTCAAGATGGCACCATGCTGCAGCAGCTTGACTCACAAGGGGTGGGTGGGGAGTGAGGAATACACACCTTGTGCTCCTAATCCAGAGCAAGGCAGCTGTGTGAATTCCTAGGAGCTCTCCAAACTAGAGTCAGGGCTTACGAGAACTGCGGGATTCTCCTGTAGTAAGGAATGTAGATGTTTGTGGTGGCAATGGGGACTAGTAGGAATCTTCTGCTTACCTTTTCCCTACAAGACTCTCCTGTCTCTAGACCGATCTGTTATGGGAAGGGGAGATGAGGCTTCAGAGGCGGGGTGTCTCCACACTGCCCTCATGGGCTCTCAATCACCAAGTGCCATGTGTCTCTAGTCAATCATCGTGCTAAAGCCATCTTGATAAAGTTAAGTGTGTTTATTAATCCAACAACCAGACAGAGCAAAACAAAGAAATTTTTTTTTAATTTGAAGACGGCAGTGAAAAAGAATAAGACTAAGATCTAGATTGGCAGGTTCCCATCACTCCTTAAAGACTCTTTGTCTCAACCTTTCAGCAAATTAACAATGATTAGCTTAATACACATAGCAGACTCTCAAAAATGTTCAGTGAAAGAATGGCACTACTCAACACATAATATGAGAACTATCAATCTCTGGCAGGCAGCAGGGGGAGGGGAGGACAGAAAAAAGATGGTAATAAGGAAATTCTCTAATAAACATTTTCTCCAGGAAAGTTGCACAGAGCATGAATTTTAGCTCAACTGATTTGCAATTTGTGATAAATCAAGTTGGGCACTTACTATGCAAAAGAACACAAGCACAGTGCTTTTCACACAATATCTCATTTAATCTTTAATCAACTTTATCCAACATAAACTATTACCCTCATTTCCAGATGGGGGAAACTGAGGTTTAAAAACATAAAGTGACTTGTATGATATCACACTGCTCTAGAGTGAAGCAATTGGGCTTGTAAGCAAAGTTTGTCTAAATCCAAAGCTCTATGACCTCAATATTTCATTTAATACTTAAACAGTAATAGAAAATAACACTAATTAGCATCTGATAGTCTTTCAAAATAGAACACAGAATATTTCATCTTAGTAACTGTACATTTTTAAGAATTATATATTGAAATAGTTAATGTACTAGTTACCAATCATTCTTTCCATTTCATTAAAAGAAGCCTCTTCCTCTATTAGCCGTTTCATTAACCTACTCTAGTTACTCTGTATATTTAAGCATAAAATTTAACTTTTCATAAAAATAAGTCCATAATTCATCTTTCTTTCAGAATATCCTTTATCCTCAGCCCAAATTTCTGAAATGTTTACTATATTTTAATAAAAAGCAAATAATCTTATAACTTACTGTTATAAGCTCTTAGCATGAAATAAGTTCACACACACTCTCTTTTCTTATGGAAATGTGTGTTCACCCTGTCTTTTTCTCTCTCTCCTTCTGCTAACTTTAACTAAAAGCTGACTACTGCTACCAATATTTCCATAGCCTACACATTTCTTTTCAATATATGCTTTCTACTTAAGTCACAAAAAAAGGGACACAATGATAAATTTTAAAACCACATTTAGGAAGAAGATGACTACGTTTAGATGATGTAGTATTATTAGCATAATATAAAGCTGGATTATTATTAGCATAATAATCCAGCTTTATATGTCTTTCCATCACAACTCTTGCTTTGCCTTTAATCAGTGTGAAAAGTCTCTTTGTAAATTTTATTGCTTTTTAATATAATTATATCCCCCCCAAAAGAAAGTAAGTACATACTACAATACCATAACAAATATAAAATCAGTTTGGACATAGAAATCAAAATATACTCAGGAGACCCAGAGTTAAAGCCCTAATAGGCTTAACTGCAGAAGGATCTTTCATTACGTGATCACATGAAATTGGGTCAGTGACAGATTATGTAGTAAATAATATTCAGGAAAATATTCATCTATAATATCTTTATCTTACATATATAACATTCTATGTGACTGCATACACTGTTATATAATCTCATTCTGAAAGAGCGTATTAAAAATACATACAAGAAAGGGGTTATAGCTAAGCCAAAAGTACAAAACAAAAAAAAACTCTTGACTTTTATGCTATTAAATCTCAAACATAACATTGTATTAATTTCTTACATAAATTCAAATAACTTATACAAATATTTGTTTTTAAAACCTGGGAATGCCACCACCAGTCCAGTGCAAGAGCCCATCTAACTCTAACAGCCTGTCTTTGACAATGACCAATGGTGGATGCCTCACAGGATAGCATACACTTAACATAATGTATATAATTATGCACCACTACACCATGATCCCAAATGGCAGTTAGATTATATCCTGAAAGAAATTAAAACAAATCATAACTCCTCTTCCTTAGAGACGCTATCATTTCTCATAAGGTAATGGGAAGCCTCCAATAAAGCACATACTTAACCATAATATAAGCCAATGCTTTGAATGACAACTAAACTGAGAAGCTGAACCCAGAAATAGAACTTAAGCTCATCAAAACATGATTTGCAAAGGGGGATTTTCAATGAACTGAAAAGCATCTGATTCACTCAATTAAAAAGAATTGTTTGCAAAGCAGATGAGCAAAATTTAAAGCTTTTAAAAAAGCAAACTACAATTTCTATCCAAGCCATAACATTTTATGATATGTAATACGGTTTTCCAGAGTGTATGATAATGCCTGTATTTTTCACACCTGTGTCATCATGGTTTTAAATTAAACTTGAACTTATGAAATGCTCATCTACTGTGCAAAGCCACATAATGCAGAAATCTTGGTTTGGTCTTTCAGGAAGCACTGCTTCCTAAACAATTACAGAGAAAAAAAAAGGTACTACATTTTTTAAGACCTTTGGAAAAGATAATTCTCTTGGTAATATATGTAGGTATTGATTTAACAACCCTTGCAGTCAGGAAATAATACCTAATCTAAATCCTCCATGGTAAAATCTGAAGTCATTTTCTCTTTTTCTGACCTCAAATAACTTGGAAAACATTGAGTCAGTCATGTGTTGCGTAACAATGTTTCCATCAATGATGGGCCACATATATGATAGTGGTCCCATAAGATTAAAACGGAGCTTTTATAACATACTTTTACTCTACCTTTTCCATGCTTAGACACATAAATACTCACCACTGTGTTATAACTGCCTACAGTATTCGGTATGTTAACATACAAGTTTGTAGCCTACGAGCGACAGGATACTACATAGCTTAGGTGTGTAGTAGGCCATATCATATAGATTTGTGTAAATGCACTCTCTATGTGATGGTAAATATTAAGTGTCAGCTTGATTGAAGGATACAAAGTAATGTTCCTGGGTGTGTCTGTGAGGGTACTGCCAAAAAAGATTAACATTTGAGTCAGTGGACTGGGAGAGGCAGACCTATCCTTAATCTGGGTGGGCACTCTCTAATCAACTGTCACCATGGCTAGAATAAAGCAGATTTGCTGAGTCTTCCGGTCTCCATCTTTCTCCTGTGCTGGATGCTTCCTGCCCTCAAACATGAAACTCCAAGTTCTATGGCTTTTGGACTCTTGGACTTACACTAGTGGTTTGCCAGGGGCTCTCAGGCCTTCAGTCACAGACTGAAGGCTGCACTGTCGGCTTCCCTGCTTTTGAGGTTTTGGGACTCAGATTGATCCACTTCTGGCATCCTTGCATCTTAACTTGCAGATGGCCTATCGTGGGACTTTATCTTGTGATTGTGTGAGTCAATTCTCCTTAATAAACTCCCTTTCACATATACCTATATCCTATTAGTTCTGTCCCTCTAGAGAACCCTAATATATACTCTATAATGTTCACACAATGAAACTGCCTAACAATACATTTCTTAAAACATATCCTGTTGTTAAGCAACACATGACTATATTTGAAAACCTTTACTAATGTCTCTTTTTCTAAGTTACTGCATTGCAGAACTAGGAACCAAAAAACAATCATGTACTGAGTTCAGTTTTATAATTTTTCTCTATCTGTCATAGCCCAAGAGACAGGTCTTGAAATTACTTACAAACCCTAATTTTTACCAAGAACTGCTCTTCTCCCTAATACACTCTTTCTCAGAAAAAAAAAATCTATTTCAGAACAAACCCAAAAATTTAGAAAAGGAAGTTATACGAGACACGAGCAAGAAACAATGCATATAAAATTCCAATATAGAAACTTCTTCCTTCCCTAAAATAGGGGATCATTTAATGAAATGTATCACTCAAAACCTCTGGGACAGAGCTGAAACTGCAATGTAATATCATAAAATCTGCAGCTGTGTTGCTGTTCTTAATAGTCCATGCTGCTTTCTTAGACCACAGGAAGCCAAAACACACACTGTCAGAACTAAACTTACCTTCACAGGAATTGATTGAAGCAGTGAAGCAGTTATGATAGACCACGCAACAAAACAGTTATTGAAAAGATTGTATACACTCTTAGGAATTTTCTACTCAAATAATTTGCTCACTCTAGAAAAGCTGTTTCCAAATATCAACTCTTTCTTTGTAGGAATTAAAACTACAGGATAGGCAAATGTCTTGGTAAGTCCTCAGTTGGGCTGCCATAACAAAATGGCATAGACTAATGGCCTAAACCACAAATATTATTTCTCAAACTTCTCGTAACTAAAGTCCAAGATCAAGGTACTGACACTGACATATTCAGCATCTAGTGAGGGCATTCTTACTGGTTTGCAGACAGCTACCTTCTCACCGTATCTTCACATGGCAGAGAGAATTATTATCTCTCATGTCTCTTATAAAGAGATTAATCCCATTCTTTTTTTAATTAAATAGAGACAAGGGTCTCACTATGTTGGCCAACATTGTCTCAAACTCCTGGACTCAAGCAATCCCCCTGCCTTGGCCTTCCAAAATGCTGGGACTGCAGGCATTGGCCACTGTGCCCTGCCAGATGTCATTCTTAAGGGCTCCACTCTGATGATCTAATTACCTCCCAAAAACCCCACCTCCACGTACCATCATTTTGGGGATTAGGTCTTCAACATATAAATTAGGGGTGGTGAGGGGACACAAACATTCTGTCCACAACAGCAAGTAAACTTTACCATACATAAATAAGCAACAATAACTTACTTTTATTGCCTACCAAGGCAACCAGTGGCTGAGTTTCTGACTCCTCGCTCACTTTCTTCACCACAGTATACCAATCTTCTAAATTCTCAAAGCTTTGATAATTTGTAATATCATACACCAAGAGGATTCCCTGTCACAAAAGAGTTACAAAATATTTGCAATGTATTACTTGGGGCAAAAATCTTAATGAATACTAGAGTAATCCTTCAGATATGTCAAAATGGGTGTAAAAATACAAATGTCGAGTGTTTCATAGTTACAACTTTCACTTAAATTGCTTACTAGCAGATTGATAATACTAAATGTTTTCACTCAAGATAAATCCAGCAATTAAGATGCAATGCGAGCTAAAATATAATTCTATCAAAATTGTGGTCTTCCAATAAGATAGCTGGAATATGCTTGGTAAATTACAGAAAATATAAGAAAATCATATCAATATCAAAGAAGTAGAAAAGGCTACAACATCTACAATCCTATCTCTCACTTTAATGAGGTCAAACATTTAAACCTTTCAATAAATAACCATCTGCCGCTACTCTTTTTAAATATTTTCAAAAACAGAGATTCCATGATACCCTTTGATAGGCAATTTAAGTGTTTAACACAATTTTCTTTAAATGAAATGTCTATTTCCTCTTTTAGTCCACTGTGCATTTGAAGAACTGGAGAGTATCTTTCTTAAACTAACCCTTCATACACTTGAAAACAGTTAAGTAACTCCTTTACCATCTCCTTTCCAGAGTAAACAAACTCAGTTCCTTAAACTTGCCTCAAAGGGGCTATTTCCCTATCCCTTTAATCATAGCTGTTGATTCTTCCCAGGACACACTACATATAGTTTTTTGACATCCTCTTTAAAATGAGCAACGTAAAACTGGACATAATACTGTAATATGAGCCTGAGCAATGCCAAATATAACAGAAGGATTGCTTCCTGCCTCTTACATATCATATTCCTTTTAATTTATCTCATTATTTTGTGTAGGAAGGAGAATTATATATGCACACAAAAATAACACTACCACATTCTAGATTCTCATCCAGTTTGTGGTCAAACACTTAACACAAAGCTGTACATACAATATAAGCCTGGACCCTAATGGCATTTATGTCTACTTCTTAGGTTATCACAGAAGTAATCAACTACTTTTGTGCACCTACTGTATACCAGACACATTTCTAGGTCTTCTCATTAATCCTTACAACAATCCCAAAAGGCTGGTATTATCATTCCCATTTTAAATAATAAACAGAGGTTAAAATAACCAAGGTCATACTGATAGGTAAGTGATACAACCAGGATTTGAATCAAAGACTAAATATTTTAAAACATTTGCCTGTCAATTAAACTCTAAACATTGTGCTGGATTCTACAGACGTAAGTTCCAAACCATAAGGAACTCACAGTTTTGCAGCAAAACTAAACACATAAGCAAGTATATAACACAGTAGTCATGACCAATGAGACACTGGTAAATATTAATCAATTGGCTTGGGGTTCAAGGCCCTGCAGGGGTGACAGTATACTATAATGTTGGCCAATTTCCATGATACTCGCCTATGATCATTTTTAAGTTATGAATGTGACATCACTGAACATAGAATTGGAGAGGGCACCATTTTATAACATGTCTACTATATAAATGTAACAGATGTAAAAAACCTCGAGAACACAGATAACAGAAATACATAGTAAAATAATTAGTGATAGATATTAGGCATAAATACCTTTGTTTTAATACAGTGTGTGAGTTTATATATAATTTTTAATTGTGAAAGTATTTAATAACTGGCTCATGAAAACTGCTAAAAAATTAACAATTAACTCTCTGAAGCTAGAGCCAGCCAGCCCTGGCATACTTCTGTGTATGACCTTCCAGGACTATTGTTCTCTTTTATTAAACCATACTGGCCCCCAAGTTACCTAACTTCTTTAGGTCTCAGGTTTCTTATCTCTAAAATTAGATATTTGAGTTAGATGGTCTCTAAGATACCTTTCACTTTAAATGTTCTATAATTTTTATGGAAAATCACTCATCTGGTTCATTTCAGCAACATGAACATCTATTTCTGTCTTCCAAGATGCTTTGAAATAATACCCAACATAAAATTAACTAAAACAAAGAGTATCTCACTTTCCTTATTAAGAATAAAACCCCAGAACTGATCTCTGAAGGTTAATCTTCAATCTAATGACCCCACCTCCAACTGCCATGGGTGATATTACATATTATTTGTTGAAAAGAGCTCTACCCTGGAACTCAGGTTGCTGGTGGATTCCACTCCTGGCCCCAACTATTGATCTTGGGCAAAATTTGTTATCTCACTTTTAAAATATCTAATATGCCTACATTATAAAGTGAAATAATAAAAGTACTTATTTTAAAGTTAACATGCCACATGCAATTGCAGATTTTTTTTTGTTATCATACTAAGTGAACAAGAATCGCATTTTCATGGCAACTTTGAGGTAGGTTTTAAACTCACAAATAAAGCCTAAACCTATGACTCTTAAGAGTTTTGAACTCTTCTAATTAATATATGAAACCCTTCATCCCAACAAGGGACAATACCTGAATATGGTAAAACATATGCAAATGATCTACTGATACTATCATGCAAATGATCTACCATCTACTGACACTCATTACAGGATGAGAGATAGGGAACAAACATTAAAAACCGTTGTTCTAGACCACAAATTGGTAAACTATGGCCCATGGGTCAAATCTGGCCCAGACACTGTATTTATAAATAAACTTTACTGAAATACAGTCACGCTCATTTGTTTAAGTATTATCAATGGCTCCTTTTGTGCTACAACTGCAAAGCTGAGCAGCTACAACAAAGACAACATGGCCTGCAAAGCATAAAATATTTACTATCTAGCTCTTTTCAGGAAAAAATTGCCAATCTCTGATCTAGACAAATGTATCCTAACATTTTTCAGTTGGTGATTCTTAGAAATTATTCAGGATTCAAAAAATATATATAAGGATAAACTCCTATTCACTCACCCAGCTATCTAGCAACATAAACATCTCTATTTAATATAAAAACTATTATTATTTTTCCTTGTTCTTGTCATCATAATTAGTGCCAATTTTGACCTTCACCACTGTGGTGAAATTCTGAAATGAAAAAATGAGAAAACTAAAAATATTAAAATATAAAAGGAATTACAGGACTTTCACTTTCAACTCTGACAAGTAAAAAAACTTGAAAGTCATCACTCCTGTCCTTACATAAGAAAAAGACAGAACAAACTGAAAAATCAGTGACTTTTCTTGGACTCAACAGAAAGTTGATATTGCAAAGCAAATCATCACCCTGTAATCTTGAGAGACAAACAAATCCAAACAGTTACAGCCAAGATCTGCTTATCTGCAGAAGCAGCCAGCAAACAGTAAATGGTAGGAAGATCTAAATGGTAATTTTGACAAACTGCTGGAGGCTGACGGGGGTCTAGCTTAAGAATGAGGAACTCCTAGGGGCCCCCACAGTCTTAAGGCCTACCTCCACACTTTCATGGATGTGCCACCAGATTCCAAATGTCCCACTAGATTATCAGTAAAGACTCAAGAAAGATCCCCTCAAGGCTCTGGGATGAAGAGAGGAAAAAAGTAACCATTGTGAAATATACCCAGAGCATTATCCATTAAAAAAATCATACTCTCCAGAAGAAAAGGCTTAATCAGAACATTGTATTCCATCCAGAAAGGAAAGTTCCCAACTTCAGCCCCCTGTAGCTGTTCTGTCTCATCTAACTGGGAGGAGCAAAGAAACACTTGTGAAGTTCGCAGTCCAGAAATACAAGCCCACTAAAGACTAAAACTTTATCATAAGAATATAGAATGCTTCTCCTCCCCTATACTTTACCACAACACCAACAGGGCACCAACATCTGAAAGAGCTGCCAGACAGATTTCACCTAACAAGTCCTTAGAGATACCAAAAAATACTCAGTGGCAAAAACAAGGATGCTAGAGGAATCAATGCCTCTGGCACCCATAGCTAAAGTAAACATTAAATGCAGCACAAAGTAAAACCTCACACAAAAGTCTACTTACCTGAATCTTATTATTCAATATATCATGTCCAGCTTTTGATATAAAATTACTAGGAATTACAAAAGGTAATTTGAAGAGAAAAAGCAAGCATCAGAACCAGACTCAGATATGAAACAGATTTTGTAATTACTAGACAGGCAATTTTAAGTAACTATGACTAATATATTGAGGGTTCTAAAGAAAAAGGAAAACATGTAAGCACAGATAGGTATAATAAAACAAGGGATAATCAAAACAAAATACTAGATATCAAAAACACTGTAACAGAAATAAAGAATGCCATTGTTGGGTACATTGTTGGTCAAAGCATAGGAAAAAATCAGTGAGCTTGAAGACTGGATAATAGAAACTTCTAAAACAGAAATGCAAAAAGAAAAAAACAATGAATAGAACATCAAAGAACAGTGGGACAGTCCCAAGTGGTGCACCATACGCATAACTGAAATATCAGAAGAAGAGAGAATCAAGCTTAGAAGTGTCTGAAGTAATAGCTACCAAGAAATTGACAAAATTAATTAGACACCAAATCCAATATTTAGGAATCTCGGCCAGGTGCGGTGGCTCACGCCTGTAATCCTAGCATTTTGGGAAGCCGAGGCAGGCAGATCACCTGAGGTCGGGAGTTCAATACCAGCCTGACCAACACTGAGAAACCCTGTCTCTACTAAAAATACAAAATTAGCCAGGTATGGTAGTGCATGCCTGTAATCCCAGCTACACGGGAGGCTGAGGCAGCAGAATCGCTTGAACCCAGGAGGCGGAGGTTGCAATGAGTCAAGATCACGCCATTGCACTCCAGCCTAGGCAACAAGAGTGAAAACTCTATCTCAAAAAAAAAAAAAAAAGAGACGGAGAGTGGACCGGTGGTTGCAGAGGCTAGGGGTTAGGGAAAATAGCCAAAGGGTACAGAATCTCAGACGGTAGATACAAAGATTTTTTGAGAATTAAAGCACAGTGTGATTAAAAGTTAATAATTACATATCATACATTTCAAAATTGCTAAGAGTAAATTTTAAATGTTCTCAACTTAAAAATTATAAGTACTTGAGATAACGGATATGTTAATTGGCTTGAATTAATTATTCCACATTGTATTCATAAATCATGACATCACTCTATACTCCATATATATAAACAATTATAAATTGTCAGTTTACAATAAAATTTAATTTTTTTTAATAAAATACTAAATGTAAAAAACAAAAGTGAGTGAATATCAGGAAAAGGAAAAAAATGAAGATAACATAACAATTACTTTTCTTATTGTTAGTGGATATAAAATATAACTGTTTAAAGTAATAATAATGTACCAGATGATTATATCATATAGATAAGTGAGATGAATGACACCCACGCCTTAAGGGACAAAAAGGATGCACTGAGATATTCTGAGGTATCTGTACTACACATGAAGCAATATAGCATCATTTAACACTGAACTTAGTTTAAAATGTATATTGCAAACTCTAGAATAATCACTAAGAAAAATTTTTAAGTATGTTGATATGCTAAAACAGGAGAGAAAATACTCAAACAAAACCAGAGAAAGCAGAAAAAAGGGGTAAGAAACAAAGAACATGTGCAAAGAATAGAAAATAAACATGACAGATGTTAACCCAACTGTATCAATAACCATTTTGTATGTCAATGGTCTAAATACACAAATTAAAATATTGTCAAAGGAGATGAGAAACTAAGACTCGACTGTATGTTGCCTACAGAAAATTCACCTTACATATCTTTATATGTTAACACAGACAGGTTAACAGTAAAGGGACAGAAAAACACCACAAAAACATTAATGAAAAGAAAGCTGGAGTAGTTATATAATTTGAGAGAAAGCAGACTTCAAATATGGAAAATTATTGAGTTTAAAGACTGACATAATGAAAAAGTCGGTCCTCCAAGAAGACATAACAATCCTCTCTATATACGCACCTAATAACAGGGCATCAAAATATATGAGGCCAAAACTGATAGAATACAAGGAGTTCCAAATCTGCACATCCACTATTACGGCTAAAGACTTTAATACCTTTTTTTCATTATTTGATATATCAAGCAAACAGAAAATCAGTAAGGGTATAGTTGATCTGAACAACACTGACAATCAACTTCATCTAATTGACATTTATAGAATACTGTACTCATTAGAACACACACTATTCCCTAGCTCTGATAAAATATTCACCAAGATAAACTACATTCTGGGCCATAAAATATACCTTAACATGTTTCTAAAAATAGAAATCACACAATGCATGCTTTCAAACTATAACCAGAAATCAGTAACAGTAAAATGGCTTCATATACTCAAAGTATATGAAGATTAAACAGCATATCCTAAATAACACATGCATCAAAGAAGTCTCAAAATTAATTTTAAAATAGTTTGAACTAAAAAAAAAAAAAGAAAAAAAAACATGAATACAGAAAAAAAAAAAGGAATACAGCAAAAGCAGTGCTTAGGGAAAGTGTCTAGCATTGAATGCATGTATTAGTAAAGAAGAAAAACCAATAATCTAAGCTTCTGCTATAGGAAACTAGAGGAAAAAGTAATTTCAGTCTAAAGCAAGCAGAAAAAAGTAATTAAAAATTAGGGAAGAAATCATTGAAACTGAAGAGGAAAACAACAGCGAAAATCAACAAAGCCAAAAGCTGTTTTTTTAAAAAGATCAAGAAAACTGACAAGCCTCTAGCCAAGCTAACCAAAAACAAAGGGAGGGAGACAAAAGACACATATTATCAAGGTAAACAAATTAAGGATTATCACTACTGATCCCACTGACATTAAAAAGATAGTATGAACAACTCTGTGACCACAAACTTGATAATATAAATTAAATGGACCAAATCTTTAAAAGACACACATTACCAAAACTACTGACTCTCAGGGCCTCTACTCACCAGCCTCAAATCCAGACCTCTAAGTACTCACCTCTTCAGGAGCCATAACACAGGCACCCCTAAGTCTCTCACCACATCAATCAATCCAGAACTTTTCTGATCCCTTCCAGAAAACTGAAAACTATCAGAATCTTCCAAGCTACAAGAAAGTACAACTCCCTCAGACACGCAATACATTTTACAATCTACTTGGGAACATCTGGATCTAATTTTCTTGGCAATCTTATGGTCATCTAAATCTATCCCCATGTCTCATGTCATTGATAACTTTTGTTATCAATCACACAGCTGATATTTATCTCTCTACTATGTCATCATCCCCATCACCCTTTCCTTCCACTTCCCAATTTACCCTTCAGCTGCTGTTCTTCTTCCGAAACCTTTCACATGACCTTTGGAAATCAGATTTCAAGTTTAATAAATCGCTCTTCAACAACAGTTTCCTTCATGTTATGCCTTAACTGCCTTCTCCCAACTTTAATTGCAAGAAGATACTACCATCCTCCTTTTCGTAAACTTCAAGAGTTTTAGTAAATATTATGTTAGTTTATACAGTACTTTGTTTTCATCTATTTCACTTACCACTATATTTGAAAAACATGATGACTGAGTAAATCAAACAGATACCATTTTCAAGGTAATAATCAATAGAAATTTTTTTTATTTAGAGATGGGGGTCTTTCTCTGTCACCCAGGCTGGAATGCAGTGACGGCTCACTGCAGCCTCGAACTCCTGGGCTCAAATAATCCTCCCATCTCAGTTTCCCTGGTAGCTAGGACTACAGGCTTGTACTACAGGACCCAGCTGATTTTTTAAATTGTTTGCAGAGACAGGGTCTCACTATGTTGCTGAGGCTGGTCTCCTGATCCTGTACTCAAGCAATTGTGCTCCCTTGGCCCCCTAAAGCACTGGGATTACAGGAATGAGCCACTGGCCCAGCCTTGACAGTTTTGAAAGAACAAACACTGATGCCAACACGTAACAGTCTTGTAAAGTATTGCATAGATTTAGTTCTTCAGTGTAACACATGCTAAACACAATACATGCACTATTTAACCTTCTCAAAAATGAAAGGTACTCCCATTCCCAAAATGCAGGTTATGTTTTTTCTCCCTGATATGCAAGACAAATAATCTATTTTAGTTTTTTAGTTATATATAGAAATGAATTAAATCATACAGATTATACAACAGCCAGAACAACATATATCTTGTTTTGTAAGTACAACCTGTAAGAAACACTAATGCAAAAAAAGTCAGTTATAAGTTGGCAAATATCCAACTAAAAAACTTACAGTAAAAGAGAGCAGAAGGTCTTGGAGAGTCCAGTTTTGAGATGCGCTCTGTCTCTAACTGTCAGGTAGGCACCAAATCCTTTTGTTGGTATTTAAAAGGCAGGCTCATCTGTGTGGGGTCACTGGTGTACAACAGAAGTTATGTTCTACCTCACAAGTGACTACAGTTCATTGAGTTTATGCTCAGTGGGTCAGTGTTTGCAAACCACTTAGATTCCAGGACAGAAGGAGCTACAAAAGTGAAACATCCAGTCCTTCTCTGAGGTTTGTTATTAGCCTCTGTTAGCCACTGGTTACAGGGTACTAAACACTACATACTGTGTGTTTGCTCCTAACCACTATGAAAAATTGCCTATAACATCTTTCTAACGACTCCTAGACATTTTTAAGTAAATTTAAAAACTGGGAATTTAACATATTTCAATTAATATATTTCAATTAACATATTTCAATTCTTAGAACTAGTTCTTGTCAAAATACCTCACTAATTCTTTTTTGGGTGTCAATTCAATTTGATTTTCACCAACATTTTCAATAGACTATTGCTAACATTTAATGTTGCTGGGGGAAAGGGGGGCGAAGAGGGCAAAATAATCAGTTTTATTTGGACCCAAGTTAACTCCCAGCTTACAAATAAGCTTCTTCACAGATGTTGAGAAATGCTTTAAAGAAACGGATTGACTAGTTTAATGGCACAGACATATATAATTCTTTCTATATACAATACAAAAGTTAGAGAACCTAAAACAAAACCCTTAATAACACATTAAAGTGATATCCTGAAAAGGCTGTGTCAACATATCTGTGAAAGATTTCTGTCCTGTAGCACATGTAACAAAATCCAAAGTATTTACAAGATAGGCAATATAAAGCATCTGTAACTCCAGAAGCAATATATATCTACTTTGAAGAATAATTATATGATATAAAGTTATTGAGCTTATTAAAACGCTAATAGAATGTTTTTGAAAGCACTGTTTTTGAAAAGTAACACATTCTCCAATTTAAAGTAGTAAGTAATGAGTCACAGCTTCTCTGGCCTGGATATAGAATTTAAAAATCATTTAACAAAATAGACTACCAGTCAATATACTTTATGTACTTAACATAGCATTTATTTGGAATTTCTAGGAAACAGAAAAAAGTTATTACATTATCATCCATTTTTTTTTCTTTATAAACTGGTTCTTGCTCTTTCACCCAGGCTGGAGTAGAATGCCGTGATCATAGCTCACTCCAGCCCCAGACTCCTGGGCTCACATGATCCTCCCATGTCAGTCTTTCAAGTAGGTGGGACTACAGGTGCCTGCCACCACGCCCTATAATCAATTTTTGACAATTCATTTCATCATCTCAGAACTCCTAGTTTTATCAGACAATTTCATAGAAACATTCATTAATTTCTCAGAAATACTGTACTACATTGTTGTTTAATAAAAAGACAGTACATGCTTGTAACAGTCACAGCAATTGTAAAGTGTAAACAATATAACACACCACCAAAAGAGAAAAAGGTCAATATGTACCTTCAAGATAGAAACCTTATATGACAAGTTCTAAGAAATATAACATTCACTTTCTACCAAGAAATAAAGTAGCTTAAAAAATAATGAAAACATTTTACTAAACTTACAGACTTTCAAAAAGATGGAAATTCTTCAAATTTCTACAAATGTTCCCATTAATGTTTTCTGATTATAGGCAGCTTTATAATAACCTAAAATATATACTGTCAAAAACTGATTTAAGGAAATGGTCACAAAATATTGTGAGTGTACTAAATGATACTGTTTATATATTTTTTATTTATTTTGTTTTTTAGAGATGGAGTGTCACTTGTCACCTGGACTGAAGTGCAGTGGTATGATCACAGCTCACTGCAACCTCAAAATCCTGGGCTCAAGTGATCCTCTCACCTGTGCCTACCAATTAGCTGAGAACACAGGCATGAGCCACTGGGCCTAGCTGATTATACACTTTAGAATGGTTAACTTTATAATACACAAATTTTACAACAATATTAATTTTTATATAATAGTAATAAATTTTTAATAATTTAAATAAATTAGATAATAAATTTTTAATGATTTGAAGGTAGAATTAACAGAATCCAACACATGGGCATTATATTCCCCTAATTTTTAAGTGAAGAAACATATATTAATTGAATTATATATTACTATTTATCCTGAAATGCACAAAGTCCACCTGTTCTCTGCTAACTCTAGTTATACCTATAAATCATAAAAGTCTATTCTATTTGACACCAAGAGTCAAATATCATTAGAAGTTAGACCTAATCTTCATTTTTTAAAAAATCCTACAGGTGACCTTGAAAGTAGATTTTATAGAACAAAGATAGAAGAGTGTTATTTTCCCATTTTATCAACCACATGAATGAAACAAGAACTGTGGCTTCCCACAAATCTTTGTCCAGCAAGTTTTCTCTTAGTATCCACTTTAATCAGTTTAAAACAGAAAAAAAAAAATTAAACAACAAAAAAGTCAGACACAAAATTCTGAGATGTACTTTTTAAGAGAAAAATGAACATACATAAAATATCAAGTCATTTGACCACAGATGAAAATGTTATAAATATGGACAGAAAAAGTTTGCAGGAAACAAAGAACAATGTATAAAAGATAAGAAAAAGTTTTAAGAGCCAAATCTCTTTATTAACAATACAAAAATCAAAACTCTAGGGCCTTTATATGTAATTCAGAACCATATTAGCCTCTATAGCCATAATCTCCTTCTCTGAATATTTTACAAAATAAATCAGAATCTATTTTTCATCCAAAAGTAAGGCAATGGTATTTGACAAGAACCAAACTTTGCACAGCAGAGTGCTTAACATACTGTATCTCCAACCTATATATTCATTTATTATGAGCAACATGGTTCCACATAACCAAGTTATATTTGTCCCACTTAAAATACCAAACTGCAATAAAGAACTAACTAAAAATTTTGAGTATTATCCCTATGTCTCCAGATGACATAGAAGATACACACTAATTAAAAGTAGAGGAAAAAAAGCAAAAATAATAGCACATCAAATGTTACATACAGAGCTCAGTAAGCACCATGTACTTAATATTCAGCTATATAGCATATTCTCTACTTCATCAGATGATTACTTTCAATGGCATTACTGCATTTCTAAAGTCTGTCATTTAATCAAAAGCAATCTGCCAAATATTAAAAAGAATTCTTCACTGAACGTGCTCAGAGAGAAATGATTAACTTTTAAAGTATATTACTACCCTGAATATTTTCTATTTGTATAATAACTTTATTTAAAATCTTATAAATTATATTAATATAAGCTCATGGTGAATATAAGCTTATGTTGTCAAAGAATTTTTATGTAATTATTCAGGTCATTTTTCTTGCTCTATGTGGATTTTCTTCTGAAAATAAAGCATTATCATAGTAAATTATTGTACATGCATCACATATACACTGTCTTATTTAGTTATCTGATAGAAAATATTGACATGTCTATTAAATCTGAAAAATTATCAATATTTAGTAGACCAATTCATCGCACAAAAATACAGACTTACAGATTTGCCTTTTAGTCCTTGCAACTTAAATGAAATTAAATTTTCACCCCTGTATTTTTCATTTAGTTTATTTGAAAGTAGTCACTATACCCAAAGCAACTAATAAATATCAAAATATCATTTATCATTGCATTTACCGAATTGCTAACAATAACATCTAGTAATATAAATAACATACGAAAGCTGTTAAGAGTTCTCCTGTTCCCTCACCCAAATCATTCCAAACATAATTTCGAGAGAATGCAGCCAAAGGACTACACAAATATAAAATTAGTCTCTCTACATATCAGGTAAAAAATTAGAAAGAATGTATGTGTGTGCGTGCATTTGGGTGTAGATCTGCATGAGTGCTTGTAAGCAGTATACTTTCAATAATGGAATAATCAGAATTCATATCATACCTGTGCTCCATAGATATATTTATCCAACATTTTGCCTCCTATTGTCTGCCCTCCTATATCCCAAATTTGAAGGGTAACATTCAAGTTTCCTAAAATATAAAAAATAAATATAAAAATAAGGACATCAAGAAAATTAAGTAACAATACAACAACTGACACAGTATCACAGAACACTAAGTCACAATAAGAAACTCTGAGCCCAATTTGCCTTTATTTGCAGGCTCAAATGATATTTGGAATTGTGAAAATAATGTCAAAAAAAATCATAGTGGAGAATCCAGTTTTATCCTTTTACTCCATTTCCATGGAACCCTAGTTACAATCACATTCAAAACAAAAGAAAATAAAATAAGCTTTAATTTATAAACTTAAGCCTTAGAAGAATGTTTTTCTTAGAGAACAAAATAAAGCACATGTCATGGAACAAGAAATGTACTTTGAAAATAAAAACTGAAGCTTATATTCTCAACCATCCAATCACAAATATAAATTTTGCTGTAGGTTCTAAATTCTATGTGTTCTAAAACTCATAGACTAATAGCAAACTACAAAAATGAACACATAATTTCAGCTCAAATGAATGAATCTTTTTATAATGTGATTGACAGCTACTATATGATATGGCAAATGTAGTCCAAAAATTACATTTTCAAATTTAACCTACAAAATAGAAACACATTTGATAGCCCCATTCAGAACAAACGTAGGCTACATACCATGTATATAAATATTACAATGCATTTAAACCTGTTCAAAGCATTTCCATTTAAACAAACGATGCATACTTCCAAGCCTTCATAAAATAGTGTAACTAATCATCTTTCCCATACAAGCATTATTAAAGCATTCTAAAGGCAATTTTTAAAATCCTTTGTGCATTTTGTAAAATATTTAGTTGATACAAAAATTTATGAGATAAACTATTCTCTCTTCTCAATGCAACTGATGAGTACACTACAAAAGCCAAACTGTGCTTTTTAGTTTAACATTTTAAACTATTCGCCTCATAAAATTAATGCAGTTTTCTCCAGAGTATCAATTAGCACCTTTTGAATGATTTGCAAATCAAAAGAAAATAAAAGCTTAGAAACTAGAAAATGATCTCACTTCAAAAAAAAAAGATTATAAAGATATAAATGTATATGCCAACATAAAACACTAAAATCAGAGAATGTTACTCATATCACTTAACTATGCAACTGAAAAGAAAAAGACACTGGATTAACCAGCACAGTTTTCTAAATTTTGGTGGGTTTGTATTACAATCTTTCCATTATTTAAACTTAGGTTTTTCTATCTGCCACCGTGCAGAAGATTTCCATGAGGAACTTCCATTAGCATTAATGAGAGCTACTGTTTTATCACCATCATCATTCCCACAGACTCACACTTTCAACACTCAGAGTAATGACCAAAATGTTCTTAAAGCCCCATGAAATTGAAAACCAAAATGTCACAGACTAAGATTCGTCCAAAAATTTGTGCAAATCAATTTCTTAAAGATCAATTTTTTTAGATTCAAGGCTGAAATAATTCTTCTATAATGTTGTCTCAAATTAAGCAGATAAGAAAGAAGTAAGAAGTATACATCACTAAGAAGTATATAAAATAGTTTCAGAAACCCCTAGATAAACAGGCAGTAGTCTATTCATTTTACTTGCACAACTCTTTAGAGTTATTTATTTACTTCAAAAGAGAGTGCTTAGTAATATTAACTTTTGCAGAGTAAGATTTTAGACAATACTTAGTAAGTACTAAAGGTATTTAATCCTATTTTTTCAGAGCCAATAATCCTTATTGCTTAACTTCACATCAAGAAATATAAAGCTTTTTTCTTTCCTTTAAGTTCTGATATTCAGATCCTATCTGAATTAGGTGTTGTGAACACTCTGACTATAATATTAGGAACGTGATCTTCATTACATGTTTTCAAATTCTGACTACAATCTTATCAAGACCCTAAGTCATCTATCCACCCAATTGTCTCTCAACTAAGAGGTTCCTATTCATGTGTTGAGAATACTTTTTAAATGCATGCCTTTCCAAATCAACCCTGTTGTTGTCAGTGTTTGCCTGGTTTTCTTAAATATAAATTCTAGTGACTCGGAAATACAAATAGCTGTGAATTACTGATAGTCCACTAATATAGAATGCTAACAAAAAATTACTATATTTACAGCTTCAACAAATGATATTACTTCATATATATCTAGAAATATATTTTTAACTCTACATTTCAATTTTAGGATTATTAACATATAAAACTGAAAATAAAATGTGGATTCCACATCTGAGGAGCAAAATCACATGAGGATATGATTCAAATAAATACTCATTTTTGTCTTTGCAGGCATAAACATATGAATTCGCCTAGTATATTTTCAAGATGACATACCTATAAAGCTATATAAGAATATTCAAATAATATAATTGTGTTTAAATCAAGGATCTAATACAAATTTCTAACTAGTAAAGAACATCAAGAAAATTGTCAGAAATTTAATCCAAAACACAAAATGCTACAAAATTCCTGTCCCTCTGTAAGAAATAACATGTAACTAGGAGAAAAAAATAAAATAAATGAGGTGACAAAACACAGGTAAGTTGCTTTTGGTATGAATTAAAGCCACCAAGAGGATTCAAGAGTGACCTTGTAAAAGTACACTTGGTGCCTTGGTTAACCTTACTTAAAGTGCTGCATAGTCAAGATGGAACTAAAAACACAAGTCTGCCCACTTCTTGTACTAAAGACTTAGAAATCTTTTTCACAGTAGAACGCTGTTTACTGGACTGTACCCACAAGCTTCCTGAAAGTATTTTGACTAAGGCTCTTAAGAAGCTCTATCAGCAGAATCTCTGACAAACAGATACACTATTTTAAGCCGTAAAATCTGCACAGTGGTTGCATCCAGACTATACAGCATACCCGGATCATGAAATATACTAAAATGGATGAGTATTTGCAAAGTAATGATCTTGAAAACTTGCATGAAGAGAATGTAAATAGATGGACAGGAGGTTTATGCCCCTAACAATCTAACTGGTCAGAGGACTTAGTAGACTACTAACAAATATTAGATTCACCTACTATGCTATAAATTCAATAAAGCTACCTGTAATGTTTTATTCAGCAAATGACATATTAATCATCCTATATTTGACACTTAAAATGAATTTAAATTAAAGTATATAAAGGATAATTACAAACCCTGTAATTTATTCACCTTATTTCTTAATATACCTATTAATTATATAAAAACAAAATATATTTTAAAAATTTTCCTACTGAAATTTCTACCGTAAGTTTGAGTCTATTAAGTAGCATAAAACCAACTGCTTTAAAAAAATACAGAACTTTTCTTCTGGAACTTTGCCATCAAAATAAAACTTAATTAGAAAAATTATAATATACATTTATTAAAAGTATACATGCCTTAATGTCATTTTTTAACCAAAGTACTGTCTAAGTCTAAAATATTATACTATAAATCTGGATTTCAAAAATATCAAATATTTTTTACAAAGTAATCAAAATTTGTAAATTGGTAGTGCTGTGCCACAGGTCAGAAATCATCACATATATTGCCTGTATAAAACGTCTAAAACCAGGCTTTGTTTTTAATATTTGATTAGGTATTTGTTTATTTAAGCTTTTCAACTAAAAAATGAGAAATATTAGAAGTGTGAGACAAAAAGTTGGTGGTTTTTCAAATTAGGCATCAAAACAAAATAGCTATTAACAAAATACTATATTGAGGTTCTCTGTGTACAACTGGTATTTGTGAAAAAAAACTGCTGCAAAAAATAAGCTTCCAGCATCTATATTATGTGATTTGTGTATGTATTCGGCTAGTGACTGCTGTTAAGTATTCTAAATGCTGCATAGATTATCCGTAAGAGTGAGAATAATAAAATTAAAATGACATTTTCAGTTTTGGAGACATTAAAAGAAAATACAAATGAAAGTACGCATATGTTTCTCCTTAAACCTCTTGCTGAACAATAACTCAGTAATGGAAAAATTGGAATTCTTTTTTTTCCTCATGGGATATCTCCTAATCTATTTTTCACTGGTAGCCAAATACAAACCATCACAAAGTATAACCGAGGATATTACTAAGGAGATAAGAAGAATACCTCCATCACCAAGAGTTTTCATTAGCTACTCTAAAACTTTCATGGGGAATTGTCTGATAGATGGGGTGTCTGAGAGGTTAACATATTTCAATAATAATTAGAATTTATTAAATCCCTTCCCAGTATATCACTCACATTTCAGTACATGAATCTGACATTACACTTGCAACCGTTTTCTCCAAATGTGCTTCCTCACAGAAGAGAGGGATGGATGGTTTATAAAGTCAATCAAGATAAACTGCTTTTAATAAAATACTTTAAACATATAATTTAACCATTGAAATTGAAAGGACAGCATTTTAAAGCCCCAATTGTTCAGAAGCTAACTTAAAACATAAACCACTCTTTCTTTGTATTATTTCACCGTATTTCCCACAAAATGTGCTGCAACTGGCATCTAAATAGTTTCTTTGCATGGTGAAGTGAAACATCTTGAATGCTCAAACTGTATTTTTATGAGTGCCTAGGGACCCTAAATTTTAGTGGTCTATTAAATGCCAGCAATTTCATGCTGCCTTGCATAAAACAGCATTCACATATTAGAGCACAGAAGTTCCATAGCTACATTATACTTCTGTTCCAACTTTTAAACAAAAAACTAAAGCAGAGGCAAATCAAAATATTTTAAAAAATAATCCTTCCCAATCTTTTCACATTTTGTTAATACAATATCTGTTAACAAATGTATAGCACTTAATTTTTTAAAAGCTTTTCAGAATTTTATAAGCAACGATTGTTTATCCTCAAAAAGTGTATAGTAGCCAAAAAACAGGGAAGGAGTGGGAGAGTATATAAACTTTTTCTCACACCCATGGACAGTATGCCTTTATGATAGATTGTTATGAAAGTTAACCTCCCTAAGATAAATTTACTGATTATATATATTTTCATGTAGAAGTAGCCCCAAAATCTGACACATTTCTGCCTTACGCCACTTATTGTAAGATTTTTTATAATCTTCTACATTAAGACTTTTTAGTCTCTTACCTGGCAATGTTATCCTTCTCAAAAAGAAGTCCAGTCCTATAGTTTGTTTGTACCGTTTCCCAAAAGTTTCTTGAGCAAAACACGTAGCTAAGGAGGTCTAAAAAAATGGATGCACAGAATATCAAAATTAATTCATTAAAGAAATATAAACATAAGACCACTACTAAATCTCATTAAGCAATCTTAACATGTATACTCCAATTAATTCAACAAGCAACTTTAAGCAGTTCTAATCAGTTACAAGGGGAGGAGAGACTTAATACCACCAGGTAAATTTCACTTGCCAGCAGCTATCAGTAGGGACAACAAACTAATGAGTTAGATCCCTTTAAATCTCCTGCTTGTCAAGATCCTTTTCCTTGATGAAAATCAAAATTTGAGAATTATCAACAGAAGAAACTTTAAAAATAATAGTAATTAAATATTTGAATTATTTTAAAACATAATTAAAGATCTTACCTAACTCAGATCAGTTTCTGAGGTTATTCAGATCAGTTTCTGAGGTCATATATATATTTATATATAAAAAGCAGCATTAATTAATAAGGGAGAAATCTGCTTATAGAACTTTTCTTTTCCCACAGGAAAAGCAGAGTGTCTAATTTTTCTCTATTTTTAAAGATGTTAAGTGAAAATGACCCTAAAGAATGACTGTCACAATATGTATATTTTAAATAAAGAAGTTGGTATTTTTTAGATTAATATAAAGCAGGCAAAAAGAGTATTTTGCATCCAAGAACCATAATGCCTAGAAGTCACAAGCTATTATAACCAGAACAGATATACACTTATTTTTTTAATAAAAACTCAAAGTTTTATTCAAAAACTGTGGAGTTTTCTTTTTAGAGTACCATTTCTTATCAAAGCAAAAGAATAATTATTCTAGTAACAACTGAATACAATAATTCAACAAATTCTTAAACATTTTAAATGCACTACTTTTATTTATAAACTTCCTCCAAAACAAAGAGAAAGGCAACTTCACTAAGCTTTATGCTCTTCAAGAAAGACTCCCTACATTAAGAGAAAATAGCTTTTTTAATTTTAAAAGTTAAAATTACATGTCAACTCTTAAAATAATGAAAACTAAGATAAAATTTCCAAGATAGCTCATTACAGTTTATTATGGCATAGGTAGTACAACAGTGCAAAAGAAAATTTGGCTAAACTTCAATTCCTTTTAGCAAGATAATCTAAAATTCCTTTTACACAGAACCATATTTTTCACACAAATGGCAATTTGGACACCATAACTCCAGATATTTTTGTGTTTAAATACCCAGCATTTGTAATAAATTTCTAAGATAATTGGCCATGTATTTACTGAGCACTGCCATATGAAGGGTATTCTGCTAGACATCTAGAAATAAACACAGTTGTTATATTTTTGACACACGTAACAATATCAAAATTGAAAGATCAGATTTGAAAAGATAGGTATTTCCTTTTACAGATTTTTGTTTCTCATTTACACTATATTATTCTACTGAGCTTATCTAACTTAGACCACAAACCATCTTTAAAGAGGCTCAGAATTCTAGAAAAAAATAACCATCACTACTCATACTATTACAGGTATTTAAAAATATTTAATATACTGATGGTTGAAATACTCAAAGGTCAAACAGAAACTGAAGGCATGTGTAACATCGACGTAATGTTATTTGAGATAATTTTTCACTTTAATTAAAGAATGTCAAAGTTCAATATTTTCATATTAAGGAATATTCAGAAAAATTCTAAGTTTCTTTTCCTGAAAAAGTGACTTCCAGATTTTGAAAGCTCTTTCTTTCATACTTTTGAGGCAAACATAAAGCTAGGATTTTCAATTGGAATCAAGTATAAAATCTCAAAAATGCAGGTTACTGGGAACATACAGAATATTAAAATAAGTTCTTACTATATCATCTCCTGATATCTTGCTATAAAAATTGAACAGAGAATCAACTGAATCAGTAGGGGACACCTTCTCTTCAATTATCTAGACTTCATGCCTTCTTTCACATTCAATAATTTCTCAAGTCACTGTATAAATATGCTTTTTAATTACAGGTATGAAGTGAACAACTACCTCCCAAATAAGAAATATTTTTATCTGAATCTTTACATTTTTTGATTTGGAAAATTTATACTAACAATTTTTTAACCATGCTACATTTGCTAACACTGAAAAGACAGAAAAAGGAATATTTTGCCTCAAAAAGCTCTTAAGAGATTATGTAATAAAGAAAAAATATGAATCAGAAAAAGAAAGAAATAGAAACACATGAACTGGAGGGAGGAGCTAAATTTCTCTTGGAGAAACTGGTAAGTCGTCAGGTCAATACCCTACTGCAACTGTCAGTGTGTTAAAAAAAAATGCTCAGAGTTAGAATGAGCAGGAAAAACAAATGTTAGAAAAAAAATCCAAGAGTTAAACCAGGATACAAACAAGAATGAAAGAGAGGCTGAGTTCACAAAAGAAAAGGACAGTAAAGGAAAAACAATGGGAATGTTGGTGGCTGCCAATTATTTGAGAACTGAATAGGGTATGGAGAAAAAAATTCTTGATTTAAGAATAATGAAAGGAGGCTAGGTGTCAGACATTTGTGTCAGGAAATTCCTGGCAGAAAAATCTGTTATTGCTTTAAAATAAGTTATTTAGTCAAAGTGATGAAGATTAAGTCAGAGCATCATAAAAAATATTAACGTTAACTTTAAAAGCAGAATGATAATACTAATTGAAAAATATGAAGTGAAAAAATTATGCTGTCCTATACTAGAAAAAATTTTAAACAGATGAAAAACCATAATTATTCATACTAAGTAAGCAACAAAGGAAAAATATGTATGCTAGGCTAAATAAAAATCTTAGACACAAAATTATGAACAAATTTTAACTGAGTAATATATGTACAATAAATACTGTTAGAAAAATGAACAAAAGTTTAAAGCATTATGATAGCATATAGGATAACCAGCAATTTTTTTGTCTTTTTACACAAGTATTATGTTAGGGGTTGTCATTATCATTTTAAATGGGAAATAAGATCAGTTATGAATTGAATGCAGTAAAATTTAAGAGGCAAAACCTTAGTCTTCAAAAGAAAATCTAAATGAGAAAACTATAAAAATCTAACCAAGTTTTTATTGAATAAAGTTGTTAGAACCAATGCTGATTTATAAAAATTCATTTTCATTAGAAAAGTTTACTAAGTATACAAAAATTCATATATTTCATAAAGAAAAGTTACCCCAAGTTCCTTTCTTCCCCCAACGTTTAAAGGCAATCATAGCATATTGTTTTCCTCAGCTTTTAAAATCTGTAACAAACGATCCAAGAAGACAAGAAAGAAATAACAGAATACTCCAAGTTTTGCGTATGAAATTTTACATCTTTCCCAGGGGACCTCGAGACTCAAATATCAGAACCAAAGGCAGAATGGGCTAGCTGTGCAGTGCCAACTGCCAGGGAGGATGCAAAGTGAAGTTGTCACCAGAGAAACCAGGGTCCAAACTGCGATCAGCAGCAGGGAAATGTGAAGCCTTAAACAGGAAATAAGAACCTAGGTTTCTTTAGACTATGGTTGGGATAACGGAGGGGAGTAGAGGGGAAATAAACTTTAGCAATACTCCCAGAAAGTGTTGGCGCCTTTGACAGAAGCATAGGTAAGAAGGCATCAGGGTAGAGGCTTTTCATTTTATTTGTTGGGGGAGGGATCACAGACCCCTCTGGGATCTTATGGACCTTCTCCCTAGAGCAAGCACCGGGCAGTGTTCATTCCATTTCAGGAGTTCCACAACCTTGGGGTAAGAAACGCTGCCTAGGAGATAATAAGACTGACGCTGCCTGATATTCTCACACCCGCAACTCATTCATTCGACCAGGGACCCCTTTTGTCAGGCAGGCACCTCTACCCTCAGCATCCTGCTCATAACAGGAGCTCCATAAACACTTGTTGACTGACTGCTTGTACCGAGTGCTGAGCCGGAAACAGAGGTGATGAACAGGTATGATACTGAAATAGCAATTAACTTGTATTCCGTGGACACTGTGCTCTAAAAGGTTTTATGTGCATTTTCACATTTAATACGTATTTTCACATTTCTCCCTTTGCGGCGGCCCCTTTCAATACCCATCTTACAGATGAAGCGCAAACTGGTTAGCCATTTACCCTCCAATGACCCGACGACTAAGTGGCGGAGCCCCAATTCTCACCCGGGGAACGATGATTCCAGAGCCACCCTCCCGGGAGCTCACGGTGTAGTGGAAGCATCAGAAACGGTAAAGGGAGTGGGAGGGGAGGAGCAAGTGTGACCCCGGCTACAAGTCGGAGGAGCTAAGATGCCTTGGCAGATCCCTGCCAATCCTGAGAGGCTGGAAGGTGAAAGGCTGGCCCGAGTCTTGCAAGAGTTCGCAATCCAGGCGGGGAGTTAGGAAGTGACTTTTTTTTAGGGGGAGCTGGACAGCTCTCGTCGGCCTTCACCAACCGCCCACTTCGTGTCCAGCCACAGGCCACCACCAGACGGGCTCGGGCCTAGAAGCCCGGGGGCTCGGGGTAATGAGGCGACGCTGGGCGGCGGGGAGGAGGCCGGGGAGCGCCGGGGTTCCTGCAGGCCTGAGACGGCGGGCCCGCTAGAGGACTGACCTTCCCGGAGGCGCCGTCCCCCAGCAAGACGATTTTCAGTTGCCGGTCCTGGCTCTCCTCCTCAGAGTCCGACATGGTGTTCCAGGAACCAGGCCCGCCCCCCGAGGTGGAGGGGGTAAGGGAAGGAGGAAGGCTCCGGGGGCGGGGGAGAGGAGGAAGGGATGTAGTGGCGGCGGGACCCCCGCCCCGGTGTCTCCGCGCCCGCAGGAGGGATCCGGGGAGAATCACTCGCCAGACGCCATCTTGCCCGCCTCCCCGCCCGCTGCGCTCGCCCCCGCCCCTCCCGCGCGCACGTCGGGAGCGCGCCCCCGCCTCGGCGCCAACCCGCGCCGACCAGCGGCCTCCCTGGCGAGCCGAACCACTTGCGGGCCTCGACTGGGGGGGACATTCCGGCGGGAGAGGCGAGTGGCTCCGCTGCCCTTGAGGAGGTAGTTGGTTAGAGGAAGAAAAGAAATGTTCTTTCAAATTAAGGAGAGGAAACGGAAGCAGAGAGCTTTCAGGCGTTCCATCAAATTCCCTTTTCCCTCTTGAGATGGTCCCTGAAGGGA
This sequence comes from Cacajao melanocephalus, assembly GCA_963573385.1. Classification (NCBI taxonomy): domain Eukaryota; kingdom Metazoa; phylum Chordata; class Mammalia; order Primates; family Pitheciidae; genus Cacajao; species Cacajao melanocephalus. The sequence goes on from CAUYLG010032148.1 coordinate 41,019, forward strand.
ATGGTTCAGACTGATGGGGTGGGGCAGTGACGCCTGGACAACGCGCCAGGGTTGCCTGGCAGCAGGGAGTTCGAGGACGGGCGGCGGGGCGGGGCCTGTCTCTGGGCACCCGGAACGCCCGTAGCCGGGCGGAGCGCCCCAGGGAGGACCACTGAAAAACCGAAGCCGAGAAGAGGGTCGGAGGAGGGGACAACTGCTAAGGGCCGAAGCTGCGGGGAAGCCACAGTAGCGTCCTTGGGTACAGTGGCGCTCTCGCGCTGCTTATTTCTGCCTAATTCTCGTTTCCTCATCTGAACCCCAGGCTCCCATGGTTCGTTCCTCAAAAGCTGCTGAGCGCCAACCTCCTGGCACCCCATCTTTGCCCTAGGGCAGCAGTTCTCATAAAGTGTGGTCTAGGGACCACTGGGAGTCTCGATGACCTCAGGAACAATTTTTGTAGTAATACAAACACCTCGTCTGCCTTTCTCAGGTTCCTTCTCTCACTAGTCTTCCGTTTCTGGAGGATACGCTTTGTGTACGACGTCGTCACTGGCAGCTAAGGGAGCTTGTGTTTGTTGTTTTTAAACATTTCTCAGTTTTAATTTCAATGCAGTAATGATAGGTGTAACCCAATAAACATAAGCTCTTTGGAGGTCACAGTCATTCTTTAACAGTATAGAGAGGCCCTGAGTCTAGATAATTTAAGACCTGCTGCCCTGACTGATCTCAGTCCGGGAGTGTAGGTAAATGACATAAATGAAAATTACAATATAGTGAGAGAAATTCAAAAATAATCTGTCCTGCTATGTTTGTTTCATTGTTAATCACTTTAAATTTATTATTACCTTTACTCTTTATAGGAATTACAAAGTATAATTATCCACATTTTGCAGATGAAAAATATTAAGTTACAAAATGCTTAGCCCAGAGGCAGTAGTCTTGGAGAGCATATGAACATTAGAACAGGAAAGCAGAACAGTGTAAAGAAATGCCCAGACCTGGAGGCAGCACTGGAATTTAATCACAGGTTTACTAAATATGTGTCCTTGAGCCTCAGTTTGTTCATCTGTAAAACGGACTACTGCCTTTGTAGGGTTGAAAATTAAATGAACTGATCGACATAAAGCAGCATAGAGAGCACAGTGCCTGGTGTGTAGTAAGCACTCAGTATTTACCAGTGTAATTATCACCTCGTCGTCATCATCATGAGATGATGGTTCATATTAGAAGCATTACTACTTGCTAGCTAATTTACCTTATACAAGTGTCTTATGCAGAGCCTCAGTCTCTTCATCTGCAGATAGGGCTAGTCCACAATTATAGGTAACCAGTTAAGTATTAGTACCCAATTCTTTCCCCAGTCCCCCACCGCCACTGCCACCACCAATTTTCTGTTCACCAGATTTGTTCATGAGAAATAGAAGAAAGAGGATATGTACGTGTTAGTGTGAAGAATCTTCTTCCAGTGAGGACAGACTTAACCCCTTCTTGTCCATGAGGGCAGTTAAAATGCAAGAAAATTGCTTTTCCACTCTTCCTTACATGGCTATGTGATCCACCCAACAAATGAGACAGAAGACAGTGTCCTTTGGAAGACATTTGTAGAAGAACCCTACCCCCATCGTGGAAAAAAAAAGGAAAAGAAAAAAGGAGAGATATAGGAGAGCCCTCCTCCTCCCTTCCTTTGCTGTCATTATTGGGTAAGAACAGGATTTTTAGAACTACTACACTTTCTTCAGCCTATCTTCTAGGTTTCTTGATGTGGGAAATAATAAGGTACTTTGGTGATATATTCTGTTACTTACAAACAAAAAAATTCCAACTGACATAACTGCTTTGGCCAAAAACTACACTTAGCTGAACTCATAGGCCTGATTATCACATGTGGTTTTATAGAGAGGGAAATCTAGAAGAAAACTTCTAATTTTCCCTCATCAATTTCTGAGATGACTGCTTTGATTGAGAGATGACAACATTCATTTGGATATGGATACATCAATAGGATGGTGGTGTTATATAAAACAAAAAGTCAGTTGCATTATTTTAGTGATCATATTTCACACATGGCAAGTTTCTGGGTTTTAAGTTAGAATTTGAAGACAGAGCCATTTTTGTAAAGAAAAAGAAAAAAAACTCTCTATGAGGAGGACTATGTTAGCATTGAAAGCTTACAGTATGATACTCTGACATGCTAAAGAAAAATAGAGCTGATCCACCAAAAAGAAAATATCTTTGTGGATTCTCATATACAGTGCCCTTAACAAGGTCAAAAATTAGAGGAATGGTCTTCAGTGGTTTTAAAAACTAATAGACAAAAGGTTTATAAAAGAATTCTAGAGTTCTATAAAATACCTTTTATAGCATCTGTAAGATAATTATTCAAATGTTATTTGAATACATCCACATTCAAAGAGTTTGTTCCTTTATGAAACAACCCAGACTGTAGATGGATAGGCCTGTTTATTAAAATATTATCTCTGATGATGAGCCAAAGCTTATCACTATAAATTACAGCTAATGGTAATAGTATATATTTCTCAATGAAACAAAAACTCCCCATTCCACAGGAAGATGATCAAAGTGATTCCTTAATACTTAGTGACTGCTAGACATGGTGGCTCATACCTGTGATTCCAGAACTTTGGGAGGCCAAGGCGAGAGGGTTACTTGAGCCCAGGAGTTCATGACCAGCCTGGGCAACATTGGGAGATCCTGTCTCTACAAAAACTTTAAAAAACAAAAATTAGCCTGGCATAGTGGTGGGCATCTGTGGTCTCAGCTGCTCGGGAAGGTGAGGTGAGAAGATCGCTGGAGGCTGGGAGGTCAAGGCTGCAGTGAGCGGTGATTGTGCCACTGCACTCCAGCGTGGATAACAGAGTGAGATACTGTCTCAAAAAAAAAACTTTAAAAAGTAGTTAAATTTACAGATATTTAGGGACTGCTTACTGTGTACCAGGCATTCTTGTTCATAACTCATCTAAGCACTGAAGACACAGAAGTGAACAAAACATACAAAGGCTCTGTTCCCATGGAATTTACATTCTGGTAGAGGGATGTAGTAGGCTGAATGATAGCCACATAAAGATATCAGGTCCTAATCCTTGGAACCTGTAAAAGTTACCTTATTTGGAAAAGCATCTTTCAGATGTTATTAAGTTAAGGATTTTGAGAGGGGAAGATTATCTGGGATTATTTGGTGGGCCCTCAATGCAATCACATGTATCCTTATAAGAGAAGAGTGGAAGATTTGGCCCAGACATAAAAGGAGAAGGCAATATAACCACGGAAACAGAAACTAGAATGATGCAGCCACTAGCCAAGGAATGTGGGCAGCCACTAGTAGCTGGAAGAGGCAAAATCAAATTCTCCTGGAGCTTCTAGAGGTAGCCTAACCCTGCTGACACTTTGATTTTAGTGCAGTGACACTGATTTAGGACTTCTGGCCTCGAGAACTGTGAGAGAATAAATTTATGTTGTTTTAAGTTACCATGTTAATGGAAATATTTTACAATAGGTACAGATTAATTATAAGGACAAACACAGATATTTAGTAAATCATCAAGACAGTTTCAGATTCTGGTACACTTAAAAAGATAGTAAAACAGGTAACAGTTGAAATAGAGTAAAAATATCTTAACATTATTATTCATCACTATTAAAGGTGGAAAAATGATAAATGAATCAGGGAATAAACTGATTTCAGAAACTACCATTCTCTGACATCTTCTTAACAAATCCAATGTCATCCATCAGTTTTCTTTATCTTTTTGCAATATTTCACAATTTTGAAGATGTAGATCCTGGAACTAATGTCTGAGTAAGGCTAAATAGTGGTCATGCTCCCAGGTAGTCCACTTGGTATTTCTGTATTTCTATGCTTCTCCTGAAAAACTAAGAAAAGTATAGAAGTGATCCCTAGAATTAATTGGTTTGGTAAACTCCTTGAGGAAAATATTTTTAAAAATAAGGCTTTCTTCCTAAAATTCTCTTCTCTCGTGGGTTGTATGTACATCTACATAGACATACATGTATATGTTGTATGTTTAACCACCATCTAAATCAAGATATAGAACAACGAAATCCCAGCAGACTCTCTCTTGCCATCTCTCACTTATTGCCTCCTCAAAGATTGCTATTATGATCTCTACCCCTGTAAATTAGTTTTACCTGTTGTGAACTTCGTACAAATAGATTACAGGTAGTATGTTCTCTTTGGCATCCAGCTACTTTCACTCAAAAGTATCCTATGAAAGTCATCCATGTTATGTATATCAGAAGTATATATTTTCTATTGCCACATACTATTTCCATTGTATGAATCCACCACAGTTTATCCACTCTACTGTTGATGGACATGTAGGTTGTTTCCAATTTGGGAATACTATGACGAGTGCTCCTCAGCGCAGCCTACCACTCTGCCAGAGTAAATCTCTGTCCACAATTAGCACTCTCTTCTCAGAAGAAAAAAAAAAAACAAAATCCTCCATCTACATTTTATTCTCTTGAGATGGGTGAGGCACGCAACAGTCATGGAACTGGTTCTTGGATATAACTTTTGACATATGCATTTGATGATTTAATCTACTATATCTCATGCTCTCTACTTGAAACTTCAATTTTCACATATTTCATCACCATTATAAAACTGTCACTTCCATGCACAAAAATATATTAAGCCCACTTTCTATCAAAACCTTCCCAATTTTTTTTTGGTTGACAGAATGATGCTAAACTTCATGTGTAAAAATAAACACATGACAATAGCCAGGAGAAGTGAGAGGAGGGGCAAGAAATGAAGGGGTAATTGGCTGGGAGCAGTGGCTTACACCTGTAATCTCAGCACTTTGGAAAGCTAAGGTGGGCAGATCACAAGGTCAGAAGTTTGAGACCAGCCTGGCCAATATGGTGAAACCCGTTTCTACTAAAAATACAAAAGTTAGCCGGGCATGGTGGTAGGCACCTGTAGTCCCAGCTACTCAGGAGGCTGAGGGAGGAGAATTGCTTGAACTTGGGAGGTGGAAGTTGCAGTGAGCTGAGATCACACCATTGCACTCCAACCTGGGTGACAGAGCAAGACTCCATCTCAAAAAAAAAGAAAAGAAAAGAAATGAAGTGGTCATTAATAGGCAACATGTTTTTTAAAAGACTATTTACAATTGCAACTGTATTGTGTGATACCTGGAATTAATCTCAAAGCAAATATTTTATTTTGTGGGGAAAAATTACAAAACAAAATAATTTAAATAAAAACTAAATAAATGAAGGGACATGTCATATCCATGGATAGAAAAACAATGAAATATATGAATTCTACCAAATGATCTACAAAGTTAATGTAATTCTAATAATATTTTTCATAGAATTTGAAATGGCACATATGGAAGGCAGAGCTCCAAGGACAGGCAAGGTATTCCAGAAGAAGTTCATAGAACTTTCCTTAACATATATCAAGACTTTGTATAAAGTTATAATAATTAAGATACAGTGTATTATTGGTGCAAGGATAAACAAATTCACCACAATAACATTGAAGAGCTGCGAAATAGGCTACCAGATACATGAAACTTTCTATATGAGAGTGTATAGAATAGTGTATCAAAGAGGAAAAGGGTGACAGTTGGAAACCATATAGGAAAAGAAATGAAATTGGAACTCTGCATTTCATCATACACACAAAATCCAATTGAATAAGAATCTAAATTTGAAAGAACCCCCAAATACCATAAGGAGACTGCCTTTCTTATCTTGGGATAGAGAAGAATTTCAGAGTGATGACACAAAGAGTTCCTCATAAAAGAAAGTATCAAGAAAATTTTATTAAAATTTAAAACTACTGTTCATCAAAATGTACAATAAAGTGAAAGTATAAACCACAAACTAGGAGGAGATACATTCAACACATAAAACTTACACCAATTGGTATCCAGAACTTCCAAAGAACTACAAACCAGTAAGAAAAAAATAGTAGAAAAATGAGCAAATAACATGAAAAGACATTTTACAGAAGAAGAAACACATATGGTCAATAAACATATGCAAAAATATTCAACCATTCTTAGTGTAACCAGAAGCACAAAACAAAGGGGTTTAATGAGATACCATTTCATACCCATAGATCAGCAAAAACTAAGAAGTCAAACAACGTAATCATCAGTCAAAAAAATGAAAATAAAGTATGTTAACAGAGAGAATTTAATATGGGGAATTTGTTACATGGTGTTGAAGTACAGAAAAAACAAAAAGGAAATACAGGGGAGTAGCACAAAGTTACTGCAGGAAAGAGTTACTATCTCTTAGACTGGAAGAACAAAAGAAATATGTGGAGGTTATCGTAACTTCGACGCTGAAAGAGACAAACTGGAGAGTTAGGAACCAGACTTTAGCTTTGCTGCTGCTGTTTTTCAGGAGTATAGAGGAAGGACTCGAGAAGCAAGACACAGAATTCTGAGGAGAGTATTCCATTAGCTGCTACTGGCCATACTTTGGAAGATCAGAGGAGGGTTCCCACAGAGCTGGAACTCACCTCTGAGGAGAGGATATTGCACAGCCGCTTCTCTTGCCTTCAGGTGAGCACAATGATGCTGATTCATGAAGTTAGAAAGCAGGTGGAAACTAGAAAACCACAGCTATAACCAACTGCTGCTGCTGAGGTAAAATGCCATATTTGGAATTACATTGACAAGAATGCCAAACAAACAAGAAAGAAAGTAAGTCCCTTATGCCACCTACTTTCCAAACTCCCTCATGTACCCAACCTTTGCCAGCCAAAAGGAAGCAAGCTGGCAAAAAAAAAAAATGTAGTTTTGAGAGTACTAGCTCCAACAGTAAGTCAGTACAGATCTTTACAATCTGCATGATACCAGTTGTTGCAGAGGATGTGACTCAGTGGGAACTCTGACACATTCCTTGTAGAGAATACATGAAACCAACTCCAACTGGGACTCGTGGCTCATGCCTGTAATTCCAGCACTTTGGGAGGCCAAAGTGGGTGGATTACCCAGAGGTCAGGAGTTTGAGACCAGCCTGGCCAACATGGGAAGCCCGTCTCTAATAAAAATACAAAAATTAGCCAGGTGTGGTGGTGCATACCTGTAATCCCAGCTACTTGGGAGGCTGAAGCAGGAGAATCTCTTGAACCTGGGAAGCAGAGGTTGCAGAGAGCCAAGATCACGTGACTGCACTCTAGCCTGGGCAATAGAGTGAGACATCATCTCAAGGAAAAAAAAAAAAAAGAATACATGAAACCACTTTAGAACACAATTTGTCTTAGGCCAGGCCCAGTGGCTCATACCTGTAATCCCAGCACTTTGAGAAGCCATAGCAGGCGGATCACTCAAGGTCAGGAGTTTAAGATGGGCGAAACCCTGTCTCTACTAAAAATACAAAAAAATTAGCTGGGCATGATGGTGGGTGCCTGTAATCCCAGCTACTCTGGAGGCTGAGGTGGGAGGCGGAGGTTGCAGTGAGCTGATATCATGCCACTGCACTCCAGCCTGGGCAACAGAAAGACTCCCTCTCAAAAAAAAAGAAAGAAAAAGAAAACAATTTGTCATTACTTTGTAAAGTTAAAGATTTGCATAGCCTGATGACCCAGCTATTCCTCTCCTAAGTATGTACCCTGGAAATCTCATGTAAAAATGCAGCAGGTGAAATGTGCAAAAATTGTCATAGGCTCATTTTCATTAGAGAAATAATCCAAAGGCCATTCAACAACAAAGAGGATAGATTTTGGCATATGCACACAAGGAAATACTATATAGCAGGGGAAAATGAGTAAACTCCAGCTATGGGGATTTATCTTAGAAATACAATATTGGGGGAGGGGGTGGAAAAAGCCAATCCCAAAAGGCTATGTGTGATACCATATTTATAAAGCTCTAAAACAAGAGCACAAAAGTAAATGCATATACATATATACATGTACATGTATACGTAATAAAACTCTCCATAAAGAGGAAAATAAAAAGATGGAAAAGAAGAAACAGAGATATAGGTTATAATTTTTTATTTTTAGGTTGTGTGTTGTCTTAATTCATTTTCTGTTGCTTATGACAGAATACCTGAAACTGGATAATATATAAAGAAAAAAATTAATTCTTAGAGCTATGGAGACTGGGAAGTCCAAGATTGAGGGGCTGAATTTCATAAGAGCCTTCTTGCAGCACAGAGTATCACAAGGAGAAACGGCTGAGTGTGTTCATGTGTTTATGTGCTCACGTACTAGGTCAGGGCCCTGTTCCTCTTCTTATAAAGCCACCAGTTCCCTCCCATGATAACCCATTAATCCATTAACACATTAATCCATGAATGGATTAGTCCATTTATGAAGGCAGAGCCTTCATGATCCAATCACCTCTTAAAAGTCCCACCTCTCAATACTGCCACATTGGGGATTAAGTTTCAACAAGTTTTGGAGGGCACATTCAAACCATAGCAGATTGTGATTTCACAGGTATTCATTATATTATTATGCCATGTAACTTATTCATATCTTTATTAAATTATTTGCTATATATCTAAAAGAAAAATAAGTGAAGCTTCCTTAAGTTTTCAATTATTGAAATGTGATGAGAACTTCCACATACTTTTAAAGTATTATTAAACTACCATTAAAACTGTGTGGAATAGGCATTGAAATAGATAGATGGATTATTTCAACAGAAAACATTAGAAAGGTGTCAATATATGAAGAAATTAACTGGTTAGTAAAGATGGTATTTCTAATCAGTGTGGAAAACATGGAGGTAATTTTTTAAAGAATATTTTCTCATTTCTTCAAAATGAATTCCACAAGAAGTTAAATCATATATCTTAAATGAAGTCATAGCAAATGAGAGAAAAGTGGATAGATACCTATAATCTGAAGTGGAAATAGCTCCTCTAAGCATAGTATGAAGGTCAAGTCACTAAATTAAAGACTGATAATGTGTGTACATAATACTTTAAATATTCACATGGCCAAAAGCAGTATTAGGATAATACAATGTTACAGCCAAGACAGAAGATTTGTACCAGTGTTCTTGCTGAGGAAACGTAGAAAATCTAGACTTAGGCTGGGTGCAGTGGCTCATGTTTGTAATCCCAGCACTTTAGGAGGCCGAGGTGGGCAGATCACGAGGTCAGGAGTTTGAGACCAGCCTGGCCAACACAGTGAAACCCCATCTCAACTAAAAGTACAAAAATTAGCTGGGCATGGTGGAGGGCACCTGTAATCCCAGCTACTTGGAAGGCTGAGGCAGGAGAATCTCTGAAACCCAGGAGGTGGAGGTTTTAGTAAGCTGAGATCGTGCCACTGTACTCCACCCTAGGCGACACAGCTAGACTCCATCTAAAAAAAAAAAAAAAGGAAGAAAATCTAGACATAGTATTTTTTTTATCTGTTTGAAATTATCAAAGAGTTACCAAATTATGAGAATTTATAGGGCTAAGATTTAGGTGAGGAAAAAAGCCCCCCCAAAAAAGCAGAAGCCAGCTTTGGGGCAACTCTTCCTAGATAGTATATGCTGATTCAAAAAGTGGAATTGAGACATGGGATAAGTAGCAATTTTAACAGCCTCATAAAACTGGGAGGAGAAGGGGTAAACATAGGAGTTCAGGCCATGTCAAGGAGGAAGGGCCTTAGTAAACCAGCCCACATTCTTTGGGTTGGGACCCTGAAAAACTACATCTTAGGAGAAAGAGTGAATTAACCAGAAATAGGCAGTCTCCATAGGAGGTGAAGCCAAATTTTTGGTTATCTCAATTCTTTACTGAACTAAAATAATCTCGGGTTGCTAGTTTTCTAAGTGAATCACATACAAGAAGTAAAAGTGTATTCTCTCTGGAAGAAGGTAATATCAAATTATCTCTGTAATTTCCATAATTAATATCTGGCACTCAATCAAAAACTTTGCATTGAAGAACAAGACTTTGTGACTGAAAATCAAAAGAAATTGTGAACAAAAGAAGTACAGCACAGGGATTCAAATAATGGAGATATAAACCATGAACTTCAAACAGCTAATTATGGGATTAAATGACAAGATTGAGAATTTGCTCTGGGAAGCTGAAATTATAAAAAAGAACCAAATGGAAATTAGCAATAAAAATATAATAACTGAAATTAACCCAATAAATAAGTGTTATGCCTGGTTACACATAGCCAAAGAGAAAAATAATAAGGTAGAAGTCAATAAAATATTCAGACTAAAAGACACAGAGTCAATGGAATAGGAAACACAGACTACACAATAAGAAACATATGGAGTATGGTCAAAATGTATAATTGGAGTTCCAAGAGATACATTTTTTCCTTGATTCATCACAAAATTGGCGTTTCAGAGCAGTGAAAAAGGGACCTCATTCAATAAATTGTCTTGGGCCAATTGGATAGTTATTCAGAACAAAAGTGAATCTTAAATCATACATTTTACCATATTCAAAAATCAGTTCTGGTCATTTCAGAAAGCTAAGTCTGAAAGTGAGAAACTTCTTAAAATATTACACAGGAAAATATTTTTGTGATCTTGCAGTGAGTGAAGATTTTGTAAAGAAGAAACGAAGAAACCAACATTTAAAGTAAAAGTTGAGTGAATAAGTTACATTAAAATTTTGAAATTCTTCTCATCAAAAGATACCTTTAAGCACATTAAAAAGAAAACCACAGAACAGAAGAAAATATTTTCAATGCATATAATGCAGACACTTATATCTAGAATTAGAAAGTTTACCTGCAGCTATAAGAAATTGACACAAATAACCCAATAGAATGTTTGACATGAGGTTTGAATAGGCACTTCATGAAATGACCAATAACATGAAAAGGTTCTTAACTTCATTAGTAATCAGTTAAATGTAAATGCAAACTGTAATAAGTTACCACTACACATACACCAGAATAGTTAAATTACAAAGGCTGATATTGCCAAGTATTAGAGATGTGAAACCATTAAATTTTCCATGCATTGCTGCTAAGAATATATATTTCTGTAACCACTTTGTAAACCTGTTTGGCATCATCTAGTAAAGCTGAATATACACATCCTATATCTCGGCAGTTTGATTTCTTAGTATCTACCCAAATAAAATGCAACCAAAAGTATGTACAAGAATATTCATAGCAGTATTATGCATAATACCCCAAAACTGGAACCAGTATAAATGTTCAACAATTGAGATGCTGCATATTCACACAATGGAATATTATACAGCAACGAAAATGAATGAATTGCTATATGTTACAATATGAAAAAAAAATCAATATAATGTTAAGTGAAAGAAGCTAAACACAAGTGAGACCATCCTCTGTGATTCTGTTTTCATAAGGTAAAAACAAATAAACAAAACACTAGTATTAGAAGTAAAGTAATGGCTACCTATGAGTGAACTACCAGTACTCTTGAATTACTGATTGAGAATATCCTCTGTGATTCTGTTCTCATAAGGTCAAAACAAAACAAAACAAAACAAGCAAAATACTGGTATTAGAAGTAAAGTAATGGCTTCCTATGAGTGAAATACCAATACTTTTGAATTACTGATAATATTCTATTTCTTGACTTGGGTGGTGGTCACATGGGTGTGTGTTCTTATAATTCACTAGGCTGTGAACTTAAGATGTGTACAATCTTCTGTATGCTTTGCTTATATAATTAAAAATATATACATATATAATTTATAGCAAATGCATATAAAAAATCTAGAATAATACAAAGCAAATTATGAATAGCTATTAATACTAGTGAGATTACAGAGAACTATCCCTTTCCATTTGTACATTGTGAAATTATATGAAATTTGTTACAGTGAACATAAATTTGATTTAAAATTGGAAAAGAAAGGATAAAAAAGTAGGTCAACAATAACGAGACTAATAATAAACAACAGTCTTTTCACAGTAGGTAGATGAGAACTTTGTCAAGTGATTAGTATATCCTGCTCATACATACAGAGCCTGCTAGTTTAATAATCATCTAAAAGCCTTTGTTTGAAAACAAAAAACTCTTGCTTGTAACAGAACCCCAAACTGGTTTGTGAGCTGCAATTTTCCAGCTGTCCACAGTTCTGCCTCATTGCATGGGGATGTGCTTCATTGATTCCTAAAGCATAGCTCCAGACAAAACCAAAAATCTGTAGAGCAGAAGAGTTCTCAAATCACCTCTACAGCTGTGAAAACCAGACCTATCACAATCACCATGGTGGGAATGGTTAGATAAGGTAATATGTGTAGAAGTGTTCTGAAAAATAGGAGTTGTGGTACAAACACAAAACATTATTCGAAGTTTGATTGTGGGAGATTTGAAGGTGTAAATTTCCCTCACCATCAAAAGCCAGCATAAAGATTCCAGTGATACTAGGGAAATGGCATTTCCAGAGTTAATGGGATGGCAGAGCTGCAAATGTTCTCTAACTCATAATATCCTTTACTTTGATCTCTTCTGAAACCTTGTTTTATACAGCCCTCCTCCATTGCATAACTGCTTTACCCATGATGGTCCTTAGCTGTGTCATCTGGGTTTTCAGTTTATCTATGTTGTAAAATTTACGACATTCAGACAAGTGAGATACTGGTATAAAATGTTATGTTAATCTTGAGAGGGTGGTTTCCCAAAAGTGAGTTCTTTGGGACATTAGTTCTATGAATTGCTGTTCAAATAGTTTGAAAACAGCTATAGCTACTGTACTTTTGGAAGGTGACAATGCACTTGAACAGATTACATTGTGAGGAATACTGCAATAGATAATCTCTGTTGACCTTTTACAACCCAAAAATTACTTAGAAAAAGGGCTGTTTGGTCAAATACATTCATGGAAATTCCCCAAACTTATACGACCAAAGAACCTGTTTTCCAAGTAATATTTACTAATATCATATAGAACTAATATAACAAATATTGCATATAATATTATTTCAGAAGCCCTACTTTTAAAAACTCCAGAAAAGAAATAAATCATATGCATAGTTAAGAAACTTAACTCCAATACTTAAGCCATCATTACAGAAGGGCTTATATGCAAAAGGTTTCAATTTCTTCTTAAATATATGGGGAGCTTAGTATTATGACATACAAATGTTTTGATTCAGAAATTTAAAGCTTTCTCAGTGCCTTAGTCATTATTACCAAAATAAATTAGTATCATAAGAACATGAAGAGAAACTCAAGCATGGTGATTAAAGCAGTAATGTAGATTTGAATAGATCTGATTTACATTTGTAGTCATGTTTATGATATTGGACAAGTAATCTAAATTTTGTGAATTTTGGTGTTCTCATCTATAAAATAGAGATAATAGTAATAGCATTTACATCATAGGATTATTAAAAAGCTTATTAACAGTACATCTACAGTGTTTAGTGTAAGGCTAAATCTATATTAGAATCTTCTATTAAGGTGTCTTATTTTCATATCAAGTAAGCACATTAGTACATAAATATTCAAATGAATTTTATCTATAAAGGATTCACCATGGCAGGCTGTCCAGTTAAGCATATGATGCTAATATTTTCAAATGTCTTTTTTGCAAGGTGAATAAAGGGAGAAAGAGTATGCCCTCTCACTAAATATAGATAAAGTTTGTTGAGATATGAGAGAGTCATTTTCCTAAAGAAGTTTAACTGCATTCAATAAAAACACTAGATATACCCGCTGTACACACAAAGCCATAGATTAATACTACATGCTGTATGTTAGTTAATTTTCAAAAATGAGTTTCCTGGAGAAGAAGAAATTCTACCTTAAAACTGTAACAGTCTAGAAATCCTGCCTGAGTTTCCAGCCAGCGGCTTGCCCTACAAATTTCAGACTTGCCAGTACCCGCAATCATATGAACCAATTCTTTAAAATCCTTCTCTCTCTCCCTCTCAGTACACACACACACACACACACACACACACACACACACACACACACATACACACAAAGTGGTTCTGTTCCTCTAGAGAACCCTCATTGATACATGCTGTGAGGGATACCAGGGTGAATTATGACTTTATTTGATTAGTATTTATGCCGCCTTTGCAAATAAAAGAATTTTCCAATTTCTCTTTTTTTTTGAGCACCCATTATAAACCAGGCACCTCATGAGGAACTTAGGCATACATTATCTAACTGCATCGTTATAATGATCCAGCAAAAGTAAGAAGTAAATCTTCAATATTAGAAACTTCAATTTGTGAATTACTTTACAGAACATAAGACCCCAAAAGAAAGGATACAAATATAGAAAAAATAAAGCAGGAAGTAAGGAAATTCATAGACATGAATAAAATAAGTAGGAAAAATTACTTTGAAATTTCATTGTCATTTACTCAGGAAATATTTTGAGTTATCCTGGGCTAAGCCTACTTAGCTGTTTCAAAAAAAAAAAAAAAAAAAAAAAGCTTAATTTCTATATAATGGATTAAGCACATCTTTCCCTAATTACATGATCTTCCACTACCCCATAGTATATTCATGGAAATTATTTAAAAATATATACTTAAATAAGAAAAAATATGGCTATAAAGAGAGAAATAAAACATGAATTTAATTTCAGCTCTACTTATTAGTAACTTATAGGCCTTGGATAAGCCTCTTAGTCTCACTTTTGTTACCTATAAAATGGAAATAAGAGTAAACACCTTGCAAGGGTATTATGAAGATCAAAATACTAGTGATTTAAAGAAATGCAAGGGAGAGAACAGCACAATGCCCTTAATAAAAGCTAAATTTCTGAAGTTTTTGTAATTCTGCAAACTATAAACTCTAAATTCTTCTCAACACTAAACTTTTTTAAACTAAGCCTATGTTGCTTTTTTAAATGAAACTTTTAGAAATGAAAATTACAATCATTGAAATTAAAATGTTAGTGACTGGATTAAGTGGTACATTTGAAACAGCTCAGTAACTGGAAGATAAATATAATGAAATTGCCCAGAATGTACCACAGATGTATCAGGATATTTTTTTAAATGAGAGAGAGATTGAAAAACATAGAGAATAACATGGGAAGGTGTAACATACAACTAGAGCTGAAGAAAGAGAAGAGAGAAAGGATATGGAAGAGGTAATATGCTGAAAGGTAAAGACTGAGAATTTTCTAAAATTAATGAAAGACATTAAAATGCACATAAAACAAAACACAATATACTAAGCAGAATAATAGAAAGTGACACCTAAACTTATTGTATTAACATTCCATAACCTACCAAAAGTTTTTTAGGTTATGTCCTTTATCTGCTAATCACAGATTAAATCCTCTATATGCTAATGACAAATTAATGACAAATTAATCTATTTTTCTTGTATTTTTCTTGTAACCAGGAAAATGAAAAATAATAAAATGTGTCATAATGATACACTTAATTGCAATTTTAAAGCATTTGGTGTTTATCTTGTAAGTGTGTACTTGCGTGCGTGCGTGTGTGTGTGTGTGTGCGTGTGTCTGTATTGGGCCGATTCATTACTTGCTGGAAGTCATACCACAAAGCATTTTTGCCAGCTATTTATGTTCTTTCCTTACTTAGGTAAAGTAAATCCCATACTTTCTCAGTGGGGTTAAGGTCAAGACTCTGAGGGGAGCCACTCCTTCCTAATTAGTTCCCCAGACTCCTCTTTTTTTCCCCCTTTAAATGGCAACAACAGTCTAGAAAAATGTTTGGAGTCATAATCCCCCTGATAAATGAATCCCTGATCAAGCAGCTGGTTTCCAGAAGGGACTCCTTGCTGTGCTGCAATTATGTTGAAGCTGAACTCCAGTAGTTCAGGTCACAGCTGAAGTACTGAAGGGAAAAATACCTATCTCAGTGCTCCAGTGTATGACACACTAAGCTACAACACTCCTGCTTCTCTTCTCCACAGCCCTCACCCAAAGATCAATATTCTTGTTATTTAATGAGAAAAATACTTAATGATGTGAATGCACGTGCAGGTCCTTGACTGGTGACCCAGGCAGGGGAGACCCATGCCATCAGAGTGTACTGGCAATTTAAAACCCATCCAAGAAATCTTGAAAATGATTTTCTATTTATTAGGTAATGCACTTGATTTTTCAGTTACTAAGTAGTTATCTATTAACAGTGGAGCCATATTATTTGAGATTTTGCAGGTAAAATCATTATAAAGAAAAATATTTATAAATGCAAAGTTATATATTATACTAAGAGTTAGGAAAGCCACATCTTAAATACTAGAAATGACGTCTCTTTAAAACACACACAGAGGAACATGTACAGAATTTTTCACCTGAGCACTACCTGATTGTATAGATTTTTAAGATATCTTTTCAAAATTCTTATAGATTTATTTTCCCTCCCTGATTCTGCTAGGATAATAAAAATGTTCTGTTCATGTCCCATATGAAGGCTCAGTCCTTCATCATTTGATACTGTCAATAATATTATGTCAAATATGAAGCTGATTTGTGTTTATGCCGAGACAATGTTAACTTCTCTAATCTCAGTATTTCTAACTAAACATACCCTTCCATGAGATCACTATGCATCCTCCTTTACCATTTATTTTTTTAGACAGAATTTCACTCTGTCACCCAGGCTATCTCAGCTCACTGCAACCTCTGCCTCCCGGGTTCAAGTGATTCTCTTGCCTTAGCCTCGCGAGTAGCTGGGACTACAGGCACGGGCCACCACTCCTGGCTAATTTTTTATATTTTAAGTAGAGATGGGGTTTCACCATGTTAGCCAGGATGGTCTCAATCTCCTGACCTCGTGATCTGCCCACCTCGGCCTCTCAAAGTGCTGGGATTACAAGCGTGAGCCACTGCGCCAGGCCTCCTTCTTTACCTTAATATCAGAAAAAATAATTCAAATCTTTTCAGGAAAACAAAAAATGAGATGTTTTAAAAGACAATGAAACAAAGCTACAAGACTCCTACTTCTTATTGTATGAAATGAGGTGACAGTCACCCTTATGCAAAGTTAAAGGATGAGAGACTGTAGAGAAGGTTTACAACATATAAAATAGAAAAAGAATCAATAATCAGAATAAAGAATTGCCTACTTCACTAGGCTTTCCTAAGGCTGCCACAACAAATAACACAAATTGAGTGGCTTAAAACAACAAAAATATATTCTCTTACAGTTCTGGAGGTAATAAGTCCAAATTCAAACTGTCAGTAAAGCCACACTCCCTCTGAAGCCTCTGAGGAAAGCACTCCTTGGCTTGTGGCTGCATAATTCCAATCTCTGTCTCCATCTTCACTTGACCTTCTCCTTCATCTGCCCATATGTTCTTCCTTTGTATGTCTCTTGGAAGGACACTTGTTGGATTTACAGCCCACCCAGATTATATAGGATGATCTCATCTTGAGATTCTTAATGAATCACTTCTGCAAAATGCATTTTCGAATAAGATCACATTCATAGGATCCAGAGGTTAGAATATGAATACCTTTTGTGGGATTGGGTCCTAATTCGACACAATACGCCTATCACGTTTTAGTTAACATAGCTGTATAAGCTTTTGATTTGAGACAATCTCCTCTACTATGAACATATAAGATAAAGTGTAAAAAGAATTCAAGATACAAATCATAGTGAATCAGAAGATTAAAGCAGTTAATAAAACGGAAACTATTGGTGTAATGACTTCAGGTCTTGAAAAGACAAACGAATTTAACTCAATATTACAGGGACCTGTAATACCCAGAACAATGCAGTATAAATGGTGGGCATCCTTGTCTCATCTCAGTATCAGAGGAAAAGTTGTCAACATTAAAAAATTTTCTTCCTAATCCTAGTTTTAAATAAATGCTAAATGTTATCAAATATTTTTTTCATTGAGGATTTTCCCTGTTAATGTTCTTTAGTACATTGCATTAATAAGTTCTGAGATAAATTCTATCTGTTCATTAAAAAAAATTAGAGAGACCTAAATGCATTCAAGAAAAGTCTTTATTCACTCATGATTTTTTAAAAATAATAACTTCTTGAAAATGAAGAATAGAAGAAAACTTCCTTAATCTGATTTTTAAGAAGAACCCTCAAAAGCCTCTGTAAACATCACACTAAATGGAAAAACTTTTGAAGCATTTCTATCTTGTGAATAAACATGCAAGTTTCCTTGCTATTATCTTCTGTATTCACCACCATATGGGGAAGAAACATTGCAAAGGAAAAGACAAAACTGCCTCTGTGATATGATCACCTAGATAGAAAAAACAAGCAAATCTCCTAATAAACTCATAGACCTAAAAAGAGTTCATAAAGATTGCTGGATACAAGATCAACACACAAAAATTAATGATATTTATAAACACTGGTTATACCAGTTAAATCAACCATAAAGTATAAAGAAAAAAGATATCATTCACAAACACGAAAACTGTAGGTAATGAGAAACAAAGATGTTCAAAAACATTATAGATATAGCTGGGCATGGTGGCACATGCCTGTAGTCCCAGCTACTTGGGAGGCTGAGGCAGGAGGATTATTTGAACCCAGGAGTTCAAGGTTGCAGTGAACTATGATTGCACCACTGCACTCCAGCCTGAGCAACAGGACAAGACCTCATCATAAAAACAAAACAAAAAACAAACAAACAAACCTTTATGAAGAAACTATAACATATCATTGAAGAAATAGATGAAGACATATATTATATTCGTAGATGAAAAGATTCAATATGTCTTAAAAGTTATTATGGTAAAATAGTCCCAATTTATATAAAATCACACAAATTCAATTGCAATTAATACTGTTACCTTGTTTTAATGTGATACTGACAGGATGATCCTAAACTTTGGCTGTCAAATAGTTTTGAAAAAGATGAAGAAGGCCTGCAGACAGTGTAGAAGTGAAGGCACCAGTAAAACAGGGTATAAACCCAGACAGACTCAGACATACATGATAATTTAGTATTTCAATTCAGTGAGGAAAGGATAAAGTATTTAGCAAATGGTGCTTGGACTAATGGATATCTATAGGGAAAAACAAATAAATTTTCTATCTCACAGTATGAATGCAAATATTTTACAATCCCAGCTACTTGGGAGGCTGAGGCAAGAGAATCACTTGAACTCAGGAGGCGGAGGTTGCTGTGAGCCTAGATCACGCCACTGCACTCCAGCCTGGGCAACAAGAGTGAAACTCTGTTTCCAAAAAAAAAAAAGAAAAGAAAAATAGGCAGTTCACAGACACAGATATCTTCAATCATCACATGGAGATAAAGCACTGTAAATGACAATTAGCTGAAACCATAAACAGATCTAAAATGATGAATATAATGAAATTATTAACACAGGCAATAAATAAATCATGCTTATTGTGTTTTTAAATAAAAGACAAGCTTGAATATATTTGTAAGAAAGAAGAATTTATTAAAAAGCAAATAGCAGATTTTAAAAATCACATAGTATTTCTTAACGTGAAAATTATAATAATTGAGATTAGAAACACAAGCCTAGGCAACAAAGCAAGACACTGTCTTTACAAAAATTTTGAAAATTATCCAGGTGAGGTGGTACATACCTGTAATCTCAGCTACTCATGAGGCTGATGGGAGGATCGCTTGAGTCCAGGAGTTTGAAGTTACAGTGAGCCATGATCACACTACTGCACTTCAGCTTGGGTAACAGAGCACAGAGCAAGACCTTCTATAAAAAAAAAAAAAAAAAAAAAACAAAAAAAAAAAAAAAAAAAAAAAAAAAACCAGCACACACACAACAGAATTAACACAAATGAAAAAAGAATTTGTGAATTAGAAAATGGTCTGTATAACAGTACCCAGAATGGAGCACAAAAATAAAAGAGAAGAAAAACATGAAATAAATGTTGAAAGACATGTAAAGTGACTAACAAATACTCGGTCTTAGTTACATAACACAGTGAAAGAAAAAATAGGGGCGATGCAATATTTGTAGTGATAAAGGGTGAAAGTTTTTCAAAAATTAATGAAAGATATTCATTCACTTATTCAATAATCAGTGACTCTCAAACAAGCAAAATTTTTAAAAATTCAGGTAGGGCGCCATGGCTCATGTCAGTAAACTGAACACTTTGGGAAGCTGAAGCAGGAGGATCTCTTGAAGTCAGGAGATTTGAGGATCATTTGAGACCAGGAAGTTGAGGCTGAAGCTAGCCATGATTGCACCACTGCACACCAGACTGGGCAACCCTGTCTCTGAAGAAAAAAATAAAATTTGAGAAATCTACACCCAAGCACATCCTATGAAAATGCAGAACCTCAAAGTCAGACAGGGCCTTAAAGTTGGATTATTATTATAGATGTGGCATACTAACCCTTGACTTCTCAAAAGCCACAGTGAAATTCAGACTCAGAAATGGGATCTATAATATTTTAGATTTCTGTAAACAGAGAAAATGTTATACAAGAATGGAGATAAAGATATTTTTAGGCTACTAAAAAATTATTAACCACCATTAGACTCACTCGAATATTTGTAGTGCAAATAGAATTTTTACATCAAATAAGAAACTAAAAAAAAAGACTCACTTGTACCCAGAATATATAACATATATCCATAAGCAAATGAGCAATAGATTTAGAATAGGTACTTCAAAACAGGAGAAATTCAAATCATCAGTCAACATATACAATTTATTAATCTTCTTACAAATCAAGGCAATGTGATTTAAAACAGCAGTTACCACTTTATACATAGCAGATGGGAAAAAATTTAAAAGTCTAACAATACCAAATCATGAAGAGGATGTAGAGTAACAGGAGCTATGGAATGCAAACCAATACAACTAACTCAGATAATAGTTCAGCATTTTATAATAATGTTAAAAACCCATTTATATTCTTCTCCAGGTTACAAATTACAAAGGACATGGTCACTCTTTTCCAAAGATCCTATCAGTTATAAAACACAACTGTGTTAGTTTTCTTTCAATGTGTAACAAGTGACGACAAACTTCATGCTCACTGTTCTGTTGGCCAGAAGTCTTTGCATTATATAATTGGATTCTACACTCAGGGTGTCACAAGACTAAAATCAAGGTGATAGCTAGGCTACCTTCCCATCTGGAGCCCAGTATCCAAGTTCCTGTGACTGTGGCAAGGTTCAGTCCCTTGCACAGGTAGAACTGAAGTCTTCATTCTCTTGCTGGCTGGCAGCCAGGGGCAATTTTTCCTTCTGCTTCCTTAATCCTGTGGCTCTCTCCATCTTTAAAGCCAACAAGAGAATCTTCTTTGTATTGAATCCCTCTCATGTTTCTAATATCTTTCACTAGGAAAAGCACAGTCCCTTTTAAGGATTCAGCTGATTAGGTTAGGTCTACACAGAATAATCTGTTCTTAAAGTCAACTGTACCTTAGAACAGAGTCTAATCCTGGGAGTGCCTATCTCATCATAGTCATATGCAAGGTATATAAACTAGGGTGTGAGGATATTGAGAGCCATCTTAAAATTTTAGTTTCACACTAATTTTTCCAATTGTTTAGAATTAAAATAGAGTATTGAGTTTTCTACTCTTTTAAATTTTTATTTGACCTTATTTTATGGACTAGATACTTTGCTAGGTGATACACATAGCTTAAAGTCTTAACAACTTTATGAAATAAATATTATCCCCATTTTATAGCAGAGAATAATGAATTTTAGGTTGACAATGAGACTTGTCTAAGGTTACCCAGATAAAAATGGCAAAGCAAAGATTCAAACCAAGTCCTATCTATCTTCAGAGTCCTCCTTAACCACCCTGCTAACCTCTCTCTGGCCAGTTTTCCTGCACGCAGTCTATCAAGAACAAATTCTCTTAGCTTCCAGCTGGCTGTGCAAACTGGAATCTGTTCTCACAACAAACTCTTATTTTTCTCTCTCTTTCATTCTCAAAAATCCTCTTTTTGTCATTTGTCCTTAAGTTTGTAGACTTCCCTTCACATCTCTCCTACTGACCATTTTAATTAAATAATTACATCTCTGAATCACAGCCTTCTAAACTGCAGTGTCTAAGTGTGATCACTTTCAATAGCAAATTGACATTATTTATATTTTTATGTAAAATCCCAAAATATAGATGATATGGTTTGATTGTGTCCCCAAAAAGCGTATGTTGGAAGCTTAATCCCCAGTGCAACAGTGTTGGGAGGTGGAGCTTAATAGGAGTGTTTAGGTCACGAGGGCCATACTCTCATGAAAGGATTCATGCCTGATATAGTTTGGATATTTGTCCCCATTCAAATCTCGTGTTGAATTGTAATCCCCAATTTTGGAGGTGGGGCCTGGTGGTAGGAGTTTGGATCATGGGGGTGGCTCTCTCATGAATGACTTGAGCCATCCCCTTGGTGATAAGTGAGCTCTTGCTCAGTTCACACAAGACCTGGTCATTTAAAAAGGTGTGGCAACTCTGACCCAACTCTCTCTCTGGCTCTTGCTTTTGCCATGTGCACTGCAAGCTTCTGTTCACCTTCCGCCATGAGTAAAAGCTTCCTGAGGGCTCCCCAGAAGCAGATTCCAGCACTGTGCTTCCTGTATACCCCATAGAACTGTGAGCCAGTTAAACCACATTTCTTTTTTTTTTTTTTTTTTGAGATGAAGTCTTGCCCTGTTGCCCAGGCTGGAGTGCAATGGTGTGATCTCAGGTCACTGCAACCTCTGCCTCTCGGATTCAAATGATTCTCCTGCCTCAGCCTCCTGAGTAGCTTGGATTACAGGCACCCACCATCACATCCAGCTATTTTTTTGCATGTTCTGTAGAGATGGGGTTTCACCATGTTGGCCAGGCTGGTCTTGAACTCCTGACCTTGTGATCTGCCTGCCTTAGCCTCCCAAAGTGCTGGGATTACAAGCATGAACCATCACGCCTGGCCTAAACCATGTTTCTTATAAATTACCTACTCTCAGGTATTACTTTATAGCAATACAAGAACAGCCTAATACAGGAAATTAGTACCAGGAGTGGGGCATTGCTATAAAGATACCTGAAAATATGTAAATAGCTTTGGAACTGGGTAGTGGGTAGATTTTAGAAGAGCTTGGAGGGTACAGAAGAAGACAGGAAGTTGAGGGAAGGTTTGAAAGTTCTTAGAGACTGGTTAAGTGGTTGTGACCAAAATTCTGATAGTGATATGAACAGTGAAGGCCAGGCTGATGAGGCCTCAAATGGAAATGTGGAACTTATTGGGAACTGGAGCAAAGGTCACTCATGTTATGCCTTAGGAAATAATTTGGCTGCATTGTGCCCTGACCCTAAGGTTCTGTGGAAGTCTGAACTTCAGAGTGATTATTTAGGGTATCTTGCAGAAAAAAAATTCAAATTCAAAGTAGAAAAGCATTTAAGATGTGTCCTGGCTCGTTCTAACAACCTATGCTCAGATGCAGGAGCAAAGAAATGACTTAAAGTGGGAACTTATACAACGGGAAGCAGAGCATAAAAGTTTACAGAATGTGCAGCCTAGCCTTGTGGCAAAGAAAGTAAAAGCTTCCTTGGGAGAGAAATTCAAGCAGGATGTGGTGCAACCATTGGCTAGAAATATTTACGTAACTATAAAGGAGCCAAGTGCTAATGGCCAAGACAATGGAAAAAGGCCTCAAAAGCATTTCACAGATCTTTTCAGCAGCCCCTCTCATTACAGGCCCTGAGGCCTATGAGGACTGAATGATTTCCTGGGCCAGGCCTAGGGCCCCCTGCCCTCTCCAGGCTTGAGACAATGTTCCCTACATCCTGGCTGCTCTAGCTCCAGCTCCAAAAGTTTGAGACAAGCCTGGGCAACAGAGTGAGACTCCTATCTCTTAAAAAACATTTTCAAAAAAAAAATTAGCTGGTACATACCTGTAGGCCCAGCTACTTGGGAGGCTGATGCAGGAGGATCAAGTGGAAGGATTGCTTGAGCCCAGGAATTTGAGGCTACAATGAGCTATGATCATGCCACTGCACTCCACCCTGGGAGACAGAGCAAGACCCTGTCTCTAAAATAAATAAATAATAAAGATAAACATTTGTCTACTTAATAATGAAACATATATTTACATGCAATTTGTGATAGGTTGAATTGCATCCTCCACAAAGATATGTTGATGCCCTAATCTCTAGTACTTGTGAATATTTGAAAATGAGATCCTTGCTGACGATGGAGTTAAGATGAAGTCATGAAGGTGGGCCTTTCATTTTAGATAACCAGTGTCTTTATCAAAAGAGGAGAGAGAAGAACACCATGTGAAAGAAAACACAGACACACAGAAAGAGAACAGTCATTAGAATCACAGGGAGAGATTGGAGTTATGCCGCCACATGCCAAGGAATGCTGGGTGGTATTAGAAGCTGGAATAGGCAAGGCAGGATTCTCTCCTATAGCCTTCAGAAGGATTATGGCTCTGTTAACAACTTGATTTTGCATTTCTCACCTCCAGATCTGTGAGACAACAAATTTCCATTGGTTTAAGTCACTTAGTTTGTAGTACTTTGTTAAAGCAACCCAAGGAAACTAAAACACCATCCCTTCATTTTTTAACATAAATATTGTCTATACCGTTCTACACTTTATTTTTTCACTTATATGTCCTCATATTTAATGAAAATAAAATATAAATATTGCTTCATTTCTTTTTATTCTTTTGTTTTGTTTTGTTTTAGAGTCTCACTCTGTCACCACGCAGGAGTGCAGTGAGTGATCTCGGCTCACTACAATCTCTGCCTCCGCTAAAGCGATTCTCCTGCCTCAGCCTCCCAAGTAGCTGGGACTACAGGCATGTGCCACCATGCCAGCTAATTTTTGTATTTTTAGTAGAGATGAGGCTTCACCATGTTGGCCAGGATGGCCTTGATCTCCTGACCTCCTGCCCATTTCAGCCTCTCACAGTTGCTGGGATTACAGGCGTGAGCCACCTTCCAGACACTGCAGTGAATGCATGCTTTACTTCTTACACTTTCTTCATCTGAAGACATTAATATTTTTATCAACTCATTTTTTGAACACTTTTGACCTGAAATACACTGGATTTTTGTTTCCATATCCAGTTATTTTCTTTATTGGTCTCTATAAGATTATGCTAATGGTTTTCTCTTGGCATTTTTCTTCTTCCTATTTTGATAATCATTAGTGAAATTTGTATGGTAGCAAGTAACAAAATCAAATTATTTCCCTGGCCCACTCTGGATAAATCCTCATTATTCATTTCCATTGCATACATTTCAACTAAGCTAATTCTACATTTTCTTTGTATAGTACCAATACCCTTAGTTTAACATCCTTATTAAACTAATAGTATATGCTGCGCTCAGTCGCTCACACCTATAATCCCAGCACTTTAGAGAGACCAGGGTGGGAGGGTCACTTAAGGCCAGGAGTTTGAGACCAGCCTGGGCAACATAGCAAGACCCCATCTCTACAAACATTTTAAAAATTAGGCATGATTGTACACACCTGTAGTCCCAGCTACTCAGGAGACTGAGGCAGAAGGATCACTTGATCCCAGGAGTTTGAGGTTACAGGGAGTCATTATCATGTAACTGCACTCTAGCCTGGACAACAGAGTGAGATCCTGTCTCTTAAAAAAAAAATAGACTTAGTAATTTGTCACCAGGCTACAGGAGTGTCCTACAAAACTGAAGGACAAGAATAGAGCTAAGACTCACAAAAGACTTTAAGCAGGACCCAGATATCCATAAGGAAGCCTGAGAGTATTTTATCTCTCATATTAATTTTTCTTCATGTAATTTATTCCACTCTCTCTATTCAGCTTGGTATCCCCTTAGCCATGCCTCAGCTCCCAGATTTACAACACTTTAACTCCAATTGCTGCTTTAATGAATCATCTGTCTCTGAGTGAATCCCAATTCCAAATTACTGACGGAAAGAATCTGACTGACTCAGTTTCGCTCAGGGGTTCATTCAGGGTCAAATCAACTTAATCTGGGGGCAGGGTTACTAGATAGGGTTCTGTGTAGGGGAGAACAATGGTCTTAGAAGGAGTGATGGCAATATGGTTTAAATTGCACACTTCATGGGGAACAAATCTTTTTTATTTTTTTGAAAGAGTTTTGCTCTGACACCCAGGTAGGCTGGAGTGCAGTAGCATGATCTCGGCTCACTAAAAACTCCGCCTCCTGGATTCAAGCGATTCTCCTGCCTCAGCCCCCACCAAATAGCTGGGACTACAGGCACCCTCCATTGTACCTGGCTAATTTTTGTATTTTTAGTAGAGATGGGCTTTCATCACATTGGCCAGGCTGGTCTCGAACTCGTGACCTCAGGTGATCCCCCACCTCGGCCTTCCAAAGTGTTGGGATTACAGATGTGAGCCACCACACCTGGCCACAGATCTTCTTTTACACTATCTCATCCTTCAAAAGTTGTTTGAGCTTCCATTCTAATGTGGATCTCTCCGTTTGGTCTTGTTCTTCCATGCAGCAGCCAACTACCCTGTCTTCCTTTTCTTTCTTTCTCATTTCTCCTAAAACTTTAGTTTCCTCTGTCTCTATCCTAAACGTTCTCCCTCTCTATGTTTTTGGTGCCAGCTTACATCTACATATTAGGGTTCAGTGTGTGTGTATGGGGTGGGGGTGGAGGATGGCAAAGCATCACATTTATTACTGTATTTTTCCTAAATATAGTACTATACCTAAAAGGTATGCTGGTGAACAAAATTTCTCCATCTGTTCAGATTCATCTTTGATGTTTATCCTCTCTCTTCTTAAAAGTGATTTGGTCCAGGCGCGGTGGCTCACGCCTGTAATCCCAGCACTTTGGGAGGCCAACGTGGATGGGTCACCTTGAGGTCAGGAGTTTAAGACCAGCCTGGGCAACATGGTGAAACCCCATCTCCACTAAAAATACAAAAATTAGCCGGGCATAGTGGCGTGTGCCTATAGTCCCAGCTACTCAGGAAGCCGAGTCAGGAGAATCACTTGAACCCAGGAGGCAGATGTTGCAGTGAGCCGAGATCACACCACTGCACTCCAGCCTGGGCAACAGAGTGAGACTCTATCTCAAAAAATAAATAAATAAATAAAAGTGATTTGAAGCAGCTTCCCTCATCTCTACATATCCTTTTCATTCTTTCTTACCTTTCTGCTTAGCCTTAATCGTGGCTCTAAAATGTACAGGAATTATTCATTCCATTGATATCACCAATTCTAAACATCATTTCTTTTTTTGCCTCTGAACTTCCAGTTCTCATTCGGAAAGGTCTATGGGAAGCCATCTGGTGTCTCGAATTGGGTTCTCTAGTTTAAGAGACCAAAATATGCCACCCCAAACATGCATCTTAAGCATAATTATTTTGAGTTGATTATTTTGACAACAGCATAGACAGGAAAAGCTTTGAAAACAAAGTATAAGTTACCTTTTTGTAAAGGAAATTATCATTTGTAAGGGTGTCTCCCTCTGTACCAGGAAGAGAAGGATGACTCTAAATCCATAAGAGATTCTTATCCATTAGAGAAGGCACCGATTTAAATCTGCATTACAAACCACAACCGAGTTTAACACACTTTTCCTGGTCACCTTCACATAATGTGCCTCCCTATACCCTTCTTCCTTTGTTTTAGCTGAAGATAGTAGTATATAAGCTCAAATTTTAGCTACCTCTTTTAGTTACTCATCCCTGAGTTTCTCCCATGTATATCTGGAATATACATGTTAATATACTTCTGCTTGTTTTTCTCTTGTTACTCTGTCTTTTATGTAGAGGGCCCAGCCAATAACCTAGAAAGGTAGGAAAAAAAATTTTTTTTTCTCCTCTACACTAGAAATAGACTCTGAGCCAGATAATCATTTACAGAAGTTTTATTAGCAAGTGCTCCTGTGAGGTGTTCTTGTAAGAAAATTCAGATTGGGCAGAGTGAGAAGCTGTCCCTGAATATAGTTGTAGCTGAGGTCTCAGGCAACCTACAAGGTGCTCTGGAGCTGGAGTGGCTCTTCAGAGTTGTTCCAAATAGAAATGACGGAGCCAGGTCTTTGTATTCCTGCATCAGTGAATCATTTATTGTGAGACAACCTCTGGAAGGAAGCACAACCTTGGCCAAAAAGTGCCCCACAGCCATGGACAATTCTAGGTGAGGGGTGCACCTGTGAGCTATTGAAAGCTGATGCCCCAACCTCTGAGGATGAGGACGATTAACAATGAAGAAAGAGTATGGGCAGAACACCAGAGTGGCCGCTATACATGATATCAAACAGAAAGTCCAGCAAACTAAATATTGAGAGATCTGGGCTTTGGTCCTGGCTTTGCCAACACTGTGTATCCTTAGATAAATCACTGTATCTTTATCGACACTGTTTGCCTCAATCACAAAACAAGATAACTGCAGAAGAGTCTACAGGTGTTTATTCCAGAGAAATAATACCACAAACACATAAAAAGGGGCATGCAAGTGACATGGTTATAATAATGAAATATTCAGCAATTTGAGGGGGGTGCTTAAAAGTATGAACTTACATGCCCCAATTTAAAAGAATTAGATATAGCTATATGTACTAATTATAGAAAGTGCTTTCAGTAATACTGCAACACACAAAAAAAGCAACTTACATAAAAGGTATGGTATGATTCCATTTATGTGTAAAGTAAATCACACATAACTATATGCAAAAATGTATTTGTGTCTGGAAGGACAAAAACCAAAGAAACCTGTCTAAGATTGGGACAGAAAGCCAGGCGCAGTGGCTCACGCCTGTAATCTCAGTACCTTGGGAGGCCGAGGTGGGCAGATCACAAGGTCAGGAGTTCAAGACCAGCCTGGCCAACATGGTGAAACCCCATCTATACTAAAATTACAAAAATTAGCCAGGTTTGATGACACATACCTGTAGTCCCAGCTACTTGGGAGGCTGAAGCAGGAGAATCGCTTGAACCCAGGAGGCGGAGCTTGCAGTGGGCTGAGATCACACTACTGCACTCTATCTTGGCCACAGAGTGAGACTCTGCCTCAAATTAAAAAAAAAAAAAAACAGATTGGGACAGAAAGCAGGGCAGGGGAGAAGAAAGCGTATTACTTTATCTTATATAGCTTAGGATTTTTTAATAGCCATCTATCACTTATGTAATTTGAGAGAAAAAGAATAAATATTAAGCAAATTAAAGTACGGTTGCTAAATGTGAAATCCGAAAGTTCAGCTCTGAAATTCCATGAATTTAAGGACCATTCCTCTATTTTATCTCCACCTCTCAATCTTCCACAGTGGTCCGCCGAAATATTGGCAGTCCTTACAAGACGAGGGGTTGACCTTGGCAGCCAATTCAACCAGAAGTGATGGGGGAAGGTGAGAAACCAGATATAGAAATATTCTCAAAAGTGGCTGGGTGCAGTAGCTCAACACCTGTAATCCCAGCACTTTGAGAGGCCAAGGCAGGCTGATTGCTTGCGCTCAGGAGTTCAAGACCAGTCTGAGCAATATGGCGAAACCCTGTCTCTACAAAAGATAAAAAAAAAAATAACTGGGAGTGGTGGTGCATGCCTGTAGTCTCAGCTACCCGGGAGGCTGAGGAGTGAGGATTGTTTGAGCCCTAGGGGGTTGAGGCTGCAGTGAGTTGTGATCATGCCACTGTACTCCACCCTGGGTGACACAGTGAGACCTTGCCTCAAAGACAGAAAAATTCTCAAAAATGACTGTCCCTCACATTTAAACATGTTAGCTAAGGAAACCTTAAGAACTGATTTGATATGTCCATCGTACTTAACTCTAGTTTCAATTCAGTAGACGTAGTAACAGCAAGAAGTACTAAACTTGTAATAGTTTAAAATAGATGTTAGCTGATCTACACCGGTCTCTGAGAAAGGATTTTGACTTTTAATATGGAAAGGAGAGTCAGCTTTCTAAAATGAGACTACTATCTTGGTAATCATATTTTTAAATATGTATACATTATTATAAGGGATTCTTGGCTTCCGCAATTTTAAAAAACAAGCTGTTGAGTCTATGAAGTTAAAGCAATTGCTTTACATTATCCTTTAAGCTACCCTAAAAGTAAATATTTCGAAAGAAGAGTCTATGCACACATCGCATCATATAATACTTGTAATTATAAATACTAAGGCCCTCTAATATTTACACATGTACAATGCTGAAATTCTCTTCAATAATGCATAAAACACTGTAATACCCTCCAAAATTTTAGCCAAAGAAAGGATGATTGTCTGCTCTCCTTCTGCCAGAATGGGACTGTTTCAGGGGAAGTCTCCTTACAGTGAAGAAAAGGGTCAAATCCAATTAAAATTGCAAAGGAAACTTCGAGAGGACGAATGCCATTAGCCCAAACTGGAATGTGGCCAAAACACGGGGTAATACTTCAACTCTTAGAAAAAGTGCCAGGGGGATATTTAACAACTGCAGGTGGCCAAACGCTTTCTCATAAGTCTCATCAGAGAAGTCATTTATAGCAACAGTATTCACCAAGGTAAAGTAATATCATTTGACAAACTGCATATTCAATTACTATGTTTAAACTCTGACATTTGTCAGGTATCAGTTGAAACTGCTTCTCTCTGGGCATCATAGCAAGACCCAGTCACTAGATTTAAAAAAAAAAAAAATTTTTTTTTTTAAAGAAACTACCTCTCTGTAGAACAAAAAATGTAGAAATGAAATGCTCCTATTATTAACCAAAGTTAAAACATAGGAAACAATCATAATTTAAATCTAGCATTGGACTTTCCCTAAATGAAAAATCAGTTATCATTTTGGCCAATAAACTCAGCCTTGATATACACATATTTTATATTTTCTTTCTGTTTTATAAATCGTTATAAAATTTTGACCAAGACTTTGTCCTCCACAATATTTTCTTACTGTATGTTTATTTTATATGACTTCAATCAGTTTTGTATTTTCCAGAATCTGCACAGGAATGAGCTTGACTAGTTTTTTTTAAATTAAACCATGCTGTGAAATATTATGATACCATTTCTTATTTCTTTTAAAATTTATTTTTCTTTTTATCTCTTATTTATTTTAAATAAATTTTAAATCTCCCTCACTTCACCTCTTTCTCTCTTTCTCTCTCTCTCTCTCCTAGAGTTGTAAGAGAAACATTTTGTGAACTGTGATATAAAGGTGATGGAAAATGCAGGCCTGTTAGTGACATAACACATCCATTCTTGAATCCTGCAAAGGATATTATGTGAGCCAATGCACATAGTGAAACCTAAAAAGGTTCCAGTTTTTAAATGCTGAATGCTTGAGAGCTCTGCTTTTACCTGCTGTGATTTAAAAGGCTAGAGGCCTCATTTTAAGCCACTAAAATTCAAAGTGACAGAAACCTACAAATTTTTATTGCTGTGCATTTAATAAAATTTACATTTACAAGCTGTCAGTTTGAAATGTTGAATAACTGGTACTTTTGCATTCAGAAGAGCAGATTTGGTTGTGTAGGGGGTTCATTACTACCTACTTACACGTTCCTTAAATACTGAGAATAATCCTTCAATCTATGACTTTTGATATCTCTTAATTTAACACTGCACAAAAACACCATTGAGTTTGCAGTAAGATCAACAAAAGGAATTTATTGTGCTCCTATAAAGCAAGGCATAATTAAGAGCCCCTTTCTGCTTGTTGTAATGTGCTAATACGAGAACATTAGAACCAAGGTACAGTGTATTGCTAGGTGTCTGCAGCAGCTGCCTAGATTTTTGGTAATTTACTTACTCAATTATGTCGACTCTCTTAAATCCACAACACTGGTGGGTGGTAAGGTAGAGGGATAATAAAAAAACATAGAGTAGGAAACCCCTTTAATGCATGTTTTATGTGCATCTTGGGTAACATTTTTTTTGTTTGTTTGCTTTTGAGAACAAGAATTAAAGATTGTAACTTTAGGAAACTCTCAGCACAGGAATAAACCTGCACGGGTTTAAGACACCTTTAAAAATTATGAGATGTCTAATAATCCTATGATTATGTGGTCTGTTCTGAAAAAGAATATTAAACTAAATGTTTGACTCAGTATTACAAAAACAGATTATCTAATGGCTTCCAAGGGGGAAATATGAGAAGGACCATTCATAAAGTTCCTTAATAGTAATAAATTATACACACTTCCTTATTTTCCATGTAAATGCAAAGAAAGACAAGGAGAAACTCTGACAGGATGTGTTCTCACAGCTTTATAAGAACCA
This sequence comes from Cacajao melanocephalus, assembly GCA_963573385.1. NCBI lineage: Eukaryota > Metazoa > Chordata > Mammalia > Primates > Pitheciidae > Cacajao > Cacajao melanocephalus. The sequence continues at coordinate 72,997 of CAUYLG010032148.1, forward strand.
CCTTTAATAAGATGTCTTCAAACTCCTGTCAATTTTAATCCACTATTCTTTTCAAATGAGCATCAGAAAAAAATGCTCACTACATGTATGAAATAGCTAATTTTTTCTTAATATTCAAAGAAGTTTTAAATCTCAATCTCAAAGTTTTAATTTTTAGAATGCATTTGTTTTGTACTTAAGTCAAAATACAAACTGGGAAAAAAAGCCCCAAAGTAGAAAATTCATGCAGATTTACCTTGCCATTATTCAAATATGAAAAATTAAATTACTATGCCAAATACAAATTAGAAACTTTGAAAATTCAAATTGATTCATTTTTAATATTATTTAAATTATCTATATAATTGTGGTATTCATATAAAAAGGCAAATTATAATGTGCGGATATAAATTGCAACTTGGAGAAAAACAGGTTAAGTCATTTTCTTTATATGTCAAAATTTACGTGGAACTCACAGTCCATTTTTTTCCCATGGTAAGTCCCACAAAATGTCTTTGATAAACCAAATAATCTCCATTTTACAGCTCAAAAATTACAAAAGAATTTACAAATATTAAGCACTAGTTTTGATTGCAAATTAGATATCCTTAAACTTTCCTCCCTGAAACTTTTTATCCTCTTTTAGACAAGGTGACATTATTTAAAATAAGGAACAACAATAACAACAACAAAAATCCTGTTTTGTAAAATTATCTTTTAGTCATTGCCTTTGAAATCACTTTTATATCATTTATTTCTAAGATAATTTTTAAAATTTTTGTCTCTAAAAAGTTGAAGGTATAAAATATATTATAGCCAATTAAGTCCAATGTAATAATATGTCTAGTAATACCTTTCTAAGTTTTCAAAAGCAATTTATGCCTCATTTTTTATTTTTAATTACCAGAGGTGAATTAAATAGTTTGGAAAGAGGCCTAGAAAATTTTTGTTTTTAAAATGAAAGGTGAAATCTGAAAATGGGTGAGTGGCTACAAAATAACAGAAGAATGTGTAAGTCATCTTTTCTCCCTTTTATCCCCCTAAATAATGAAGTCATGGAGCTAAAAGAACCCTACTAAGTTTTCACTGTGCCAACATCACATAACTGGCCTCTATATGAATTTTATATTCATTCTCTACAACATGAGCTACTTGATTTTTCTGTTAATAAATCCATTCTGAAAGAGTCCACACGGCTCAGAATATGTGGATGAAGATAATATCTATAACAGAGTAAGATAATTTCACCTTTCAAAAAAGTATGGTAAACCTAGCACTGACATATCTAAGATAATAAATGCCAATGACTCATTGACTAATAAATGTAAAAAATTTAATTTTGAGTGAAAAAGATAATAGAGGAGAATCTTTTGCCCTCGTTCATTAGGTCAGGGAGAGCTCAGGCTAAACATTATTTTCAAACCTTTTCTCAAACACTTGATTTTAATGTCTGTTTAAATGCTAGGTTTATTGGTATAATGTATGCATTGAATATATATGGTCTCTATTAATCTGACTGGTTGCCTTCAAGATAACTGAACTTTAAGTAACTAAAATAACATCAATATTAATATAATTGTATTTACTAACCTCCCACTACTCCTTCCAGCGTGGTATAAGTGTTAGAATTACAAATCAGACAGGACTCAGGGCTGAGCAGCAATCTTCAAGAAAATTGCTCTAAATTGGCCTTCATTAGCTCTCACAGCACTGAAAAACAACTCCAATGCATGCCTATGGAAGGTAAGCCAGTAGAAATAGCTCCCTATTAAAAAGGCAGCACATTAACCTGCTCAACAGGCATTCATCACATTCAATATATACTATTCAATCAAGAATCTCCAATGGCAAAATAATTCTAAATACTGGGACTGTTAGGATCGAATTTAAAATTCACCCTTTAATGACATGTATGTTAATTCCAATTACTTTTTTTTTTTTCAATTGTAGAGAATTGGAGATTGTAGCCAAATTTTAAAATTTCCTTTACATTATGTTCCTCAGATATAAATAATCGGTACTGCAGAGTAACAAAGAATAAAGAAACTAAAACTTTGAAAGAACTTCAAGAGGAAAATATATTTCAAAGAGAAGAATAAATCCTTCTGTTTCATAGCGTCCCTTTGAAGAGTATGCTTTTTCTTGACATCTACATAGTAAAAGGGAGTTTAATTTCCTTGGTCAACTCTACTTTCTGAAAATCCTGTATTGGCAGACTTGGAAATGGAAGGAATTTTTCCCAGGGATTAATTCGCAGCTCTTCTTAACACTCAAAACGCTGAATATCTTCAGTACACAAGCCAGGAAATGTGGACCTTAGAGCTACACTTTTCAGCAAATAAATGTTTTTAAAACATATTTTTTCAATAAAGAGACTACACAAAATCTATCAGTCTCACAAATTGTCTGACATGAAATTGATAGGCATATTAATTCCCCCAACTGAGCTCCCTCTGGTTTACAGCTTGAAAAAATTCCAGCATTTTGTCCTTTATACTGGCATTTCCATTTCTAAACCTTACCACTGGTTTTGTTCCAAAAAATAACGTTTCAAAACAGAACAGTAAAGTAAAACATTTTAGGCCTAGCAAATGAGACCACCTTCTTGAAAGCCAGGTGATTTTTCTCAGAGCCTAAGTTCATAGCCAGTTCCACCATTTCAAATTGAACCATTTTAATTTAGTAAACATTTTTTTTTTAATAAAATATCAGGGTCCTGTGAATTCATGTGTCTGCTCAGTGAAACATGGCTATTCATATCAATGAAAAGATGCAGTTTGAGTAGTGGCTAAAATTTAGGTCATAAAGTCAATTGATCCTAGTTTTACTATCTACTATCTATATGACCTTAAGCAAGTCATTTATACTCTCTAAGGCTCAATTTCCTACTCTGTTAAGTTGGAATGATATCAACAACTTTCTTATGGAAGAAATGAAATAATATTTGGAAGACATCAAGCATGGTGCCTAGCAGGGAACAAGCGCTAGTTAATGTCAGGTGTTATCTCTATATTCAATTTTGTTAATTAAAAAAGAATAATTAGAGCAAAATGACCATTTACATATTTTAAAAGCTCACGTATCAATATTTAATCAGATGTTAATTGATTAATCACATACTGTCTATACATACCAGATAAAATCTGAAAACCTGGATCATGTGAGAAAATACTCTTCTACAAAATACTCTTCTACAGACTTTTTCCCTCCAAAATATTTGGTTATCTGTTCCTGTAGCAGGACATAAAAATGAAAAATCGCATTTTTCTCTTTTCTCCAAAGCCTTTTGCCATCTTAAAAACAAATATGTTTTTCTTTTTATGCCACTTGCATGTAAACCATATGGTATTTTAACATTTATTTCAAGATTCATCTTGAAGCTGACTTTAATTTTTTTTCTTATATAGTCCACAGTTAAGTAGAATTCTAAAGCCTTGTTTTTTATTTTAATTCCAGATTCAAACAAACTACTTTTTTATTAGATTCATACTTACTAAAAACAAAATAAAACACAAATCTGTGAAAAATATACACATGTAAGATAGTAGTATGTACAGTTTTTTTTTCAGTTCTCTTGAACACATAAGCAACTTTTTTTCAATATAGGTAATATACATTATTTTACATTGCAACACCCATCATTACCCAAGAGTATTTATTTCTATGTCAGGCCTGTTCTTTACCAAGAAATCCATTTCTAGAGATATAATTATTTTATTAAAATTATTTTAAATTTTATGATTGAGAATAAAGGAGTATAGAAATTCAACATAAAATCTACAAATGGCTCTTTGCGTGAGGAGGGGGTGAAAATTATTTCAAACTCATTTGCATTAAGGGAGCAGGGCAGCTTCAATTTAGTTTTCATATTTATAGCAAAGTTTTGAGTACAGCTCAGGCAAGCCAATGGGAAACAAACAACAACAAAACTTTTCCAGTATAATGATGAACTTGCCATGTGTCCCTGAAATGACCACTTGGTGAAGGAAGGGACCCTGGCTCAGTTTCATGAGGAGTCCAGAGCTTCCTTCTGTCTTGGGGCCAGGGCCACTGTGGAATGCAGTTAATATCACACATATGCAGATTACATAGATTTGGCCAGTTTACACTCAATCCTGCCATTTTGTATTGGCCTCCTTCCATCCATGGAGGTGGGACTCTAGAAGTCAATGGGAGTTCAGGGCACGTGAGCATGTGTAAAGCATGCCCACATAGCCCAACCAGGCCCATAAAAGCCAGGAAATGAACAAGTTCAAGTTCTCATAGTGTATTAATGTGCCCACAAATGTACCTACTTTATACATTTAACAGCTCAGGTAGTAATGAAAAATGCCATGTAGAACATATAGCTGCATGTACAAGGTGGGCTAGTTAATATGCCTATATTTGCTCCATAATTCTTTCATTCCCTATAGTTTTGGTTAGTGTAACACTGCAAACTGATATAAATAGTTTACATTTTATATGGAATTTCATGTAAAAGAAACCAAGGGGGAACGACAAAAATGGCAAAATTCTAATCGTATTCTTACTGAATTTCACAAGCTCGATATTCCACCTTTTTTTCCCCTATAAACTGCCAATATATTAACACAAAACTTTCAATTCTACGATGATCATTCGTCAAGCCTATAGCTTAGCCAAAGGAAAAGGCCAGATGGGATATTCCAAGTCTATGAGCACTAGCATTTCACATTATGTCATTCCTCATCCAAATTATCTCTGTACAACAGCCAGATATCGAGTTTGATATTTTGAAGTCCTAACATGTTTGTCAGTTTGAAAACCAGGGAAGCCTGGGATAAAGAGTTGAATTTTCAAGTTTTCATTATTACTAGTGAGGTCTGGGTTTGGGTTGTTTTTCTAGGAGAAGCCAAAGGCCACTGAAGATGTTTTTCCATTAATCTTTCATAAGCATTTAAGCTAAAGGAGGGAAAAAGGATGGAAAGATGGGAGGACATGGTTTTCTTTGGGGAAGGAAATGAGAAGTCACCGCAAATAATTCACCTGGTTAGGTAAAGGCGAGCAAACACTGTCTGCCTGTGAGTCCCTGACAACTTCATTACCTTCTTCCCAAGGGAGAGGCAGAGTCTCTCGCTCCATTTCAGACCCGCAAGGAAAGGGCTTTGAGAAGGGAACTGGGGAGAAGCACGTTCCAGGTGTGGGCTCAGCTCGGCACTCGCCACAGGCCTCCGCAGGTGGCTCTCCTTGGCAGGGAGGCCGGCGCAAACCCACCAGCTTGGGAAGCCTGACGTGACCTGCGCCCGCCAAGGCTGGCAGGAAGCGACGCCGGGGTTCTCCGCGAGAAGGCGGCCTCCCCGCAGCCAGGCTCCTGTGCTCCGGGGCAAACCGCTGCAAGGTCCTAGTGAGGCCGAACTCGACCCCCCACACTCGGCAACCTGACGGCCACCCACCCACACCCCAGTCTCGCCCCCCGCCCCAATCTGGCAGATGCCTGTTCGTCCCCCTAAGACCGCACCCGGATTGAGTGGCTGCACAGACGCTCGCCAAAGCGCTCGGAGCCCCAGGGAAGCCATGGCGCCTGGCAGCTGCCTTTCCTCTGGGAAATGTAGGGGCGCCGGGGCTGCCGGCCTAGCACAGCGTGCGCCACGAGATTTGAAAACTACTGGGAGGCGAAGAGGGGTCCCGCAAGCAGGGGCGCCTGGAGGCACCTTGACGCTATGGTCTCGCAGCCTTGGTGGCCTCGCAGGAGGAAGTGGCTTAAATGAAGGGTTCTGGCTCCAGGCTTGACGCCCAGCTAGATAAAACGATCACCTCCCTGAGAGGGGGCCTTGGGCCTGCCGTGTTTCCAGCGCCCTTGGCACAGTGGCTCCCAGGACACGCTGATCGAGCAAAGGCCAGACACCATCCACTCCCCTTGCCTACTCGCCCAGCGGCGCTAGGCTTTTCCGTGAGGTCCCGAACCATTCGAAAAGTAAAAGCGCTGGGCCTCACTCTCATCTGCTGAAACCAAGCAATCTCTCTACTGTATTTTCTCGCGCGGTGAAGTTTGACGCTTGCGAGGCCCTAACACCGCATAGGGCTTTTTCATTCTGGGAAGGCCCTTGTCCCTCGTTAGCTTCACCATGAGGTAGATGTTACCAGCTCCACCTTCACAGAAGAACCTGCGTCACTAAGAGGGTTGGGGGCTTTTAAAACTCCACGCAGGAGGTGGCTCCTCCGCAAACGCAGCGTCCATCAGGGTCAAGCGCTGCTCGGATTTGGGGAATTCACGGTCCCTTCCCCCGCGTACTTGAACCAACTTATCTTGCACTTGCCCCCACCTCCATTCATTGCCCGCGTTCCAGGGAATGGGGTGATTGTTGCCGGGACGTTAAGGGAGCTCCTAGTGTCGAGATCAGAAGCCGGTTACAGCCAGCTTCACCTAGCGGTGCTCCTACCCATAGGGAAGTGGGGTGGGGGGACATGGCCTGGCCGCGCGGTACTACGAGGTGGCGTTCGCAGGATCCTCGCTGCGCCTCTCAACCCCATCCCATCCAAACCACGCCGCGCCTGCTGCCACTAGCCCATTTTATCCCATTGAGCTCGTGTCCCTCCCCGCCGCGGGGTTCCACTCCACGGGTTCCGGGGCTATATCCCTCACCCACCCCCTCCACCGGTGCTGGCTACTCCAATCTCCACCTGGCGTCCAGATTTCTGGGCTCGACCTTTCTGCTGGAATCGTCAATGGGATCCCCCTGCCGCCGCCGGGCAGCCTTACACTCCCGGCTAGCGCTCTCGGCCTCCAGCATCTTGGACGTCCCGCTTTTAGGGAAAGGAAAGTGTGAAGTCAGTGATGAGTAATTGGAGTGTGATAGAGATAAAACTGAATCCGCGTATTCCTCCCGCCAGGCCGAGAACTCTCAGGGTCGAGGAGACAGGTCTCGAGTGCAATCAGTCCTGTCTCTATACGGATGTAACAGACCCAGTGCTCTGCTTGGGACAGAAGGGCCCGGGCGTTGAAGGCAGGGTGTGTATGGCTAGCAGCTCTGAGCCACTGTGATCACCGTTTTCCGTTTGAGACGCAGAGGGGAAGACGCATGCCAACGCGGGCCTTGGCCTCTTCCTGGCCTCCTCCCTTTGGAGAGGCCGGGATTAGCTCAGCAATTCCGCTCACTCGCCCCATGCCCTCGAGAAAGGAATGTTCTCTTTCCAAGTTGTTTCATCATCTGTAACAGTAGGATAACAATACCTTCTCTTTCCACAGATATTCAGAGAAGCCTACCCGATATGATGCACAAGAGAAGGCAGCAGACAGGCCTGGATAGGGAAGCGAGCTCAGCCAGACACAAGGTTCAAATTCAGGGTCCATCACTTGGTTAGCTGTAGGACCACGGAGAAATCCAGTCCCTGGTACATTGGCCCCCTCAACTGTTAAATAGAAGTGGTAATATTATGACCCCATAGAATGGACGGGACCAATTATCTAATGGGCATAGATAGCTTGCCATGGTGGATGGGCCCTCTGGCAAGCTCAACAATCGCTGTGGCGTTTCCCGGCTTCAGACCGCGCGTGTGTCCATCAGTCTTGCTGGCAGTCTTTCCATAGGACCAAAGGGAGGAGGTGCGGACGTGAAGAACCGAAGGACTAGCCTGCATGCTGGGTGCAACCTTGGGCTTCCCGGAACAGGCCGGGAAGTTGAAAGTACAGTGACTCCCTTCGCTCTCCCAATCCCCTAGGTGGCCGCTATGCGCAGAGTCGATTAGGCAGTGAGATCGGCACAGACTGGGTTGCTCCAGAACTAACCACTAACGCAGACGCAGCGAAACCGGGAGGGGCCGCAGCGGCATGGCTCTTCCCAGCTTTCCCCGACACCAGCGCTGAGCACTGGGAAGCCAGGGAGCACGCGCCAAGAGAGCTTTTAAATTTAAATGTCCAGAGTAGCCTCAGAGACGGAGGTAAATTCCAGTAGAAAAACCGCCTCTGCCTCAGGATGTCATTCAGCAAAATGGACAGAAGCTGCCCTACAAGTGCTTCAAAAGATTTTCTGGGATGACTTAAAAATTCGCCTGAACTGGCCGGGCGCGGTGGCTCACGCCTGTAATCCCAGCACTTTCGGAGGCTGAGGTGGGTGGACACCTGAGGTCAGGAGTTCGAGACAAGCCTGGGCAACATGGAGAAACCTCATCTCTACTAAAAATACACAAATCACCTGGGTGTGGTGGCACGCACCTGTATTCTCAGCTACTCGGGAGGCTGAGGCAAGGGAATTGGCTTGAACCGGGAAGTGGAGGTTGTAGTGAGCCGAGGTCTTGCCACTGCACTCTAGCCTGGGTGACAGAGAGAGATTCAGTCTCAAAAACAAAAACAGAAACAATAACCTGAGCCTTCTTGTGAATATGTCCCAGAAGGTCCTTTTGGCACCCCGCCATTTTTTTCAGGCATTTATGATCTGACTTAATATAGGAGCTCCCATATTTCCAGGACTGTGCACCAAGCACATTCATTGCCAACTGCTTTACATGATTTTAATCTCAGTCTACAAAATAGGTACTAAGCCCGTGGATCCTTCCACACCCGTCAGGCACCCAGTAAGTGGTTGATAAGAAGGAGTAAGCAATCAGGATTTCTGATCAGGATTGCCTTCTCAGAAGGAGCATTTGTGAACCCCAAATGTATTCTGTCCTTTTGCTGGCATCTTATGAAGGACTAAGAACCAAATATCCCACTCAATTTCTCAATCAGATTTTAAAGCAATCTTTCTGCCCCACCCAGAGATCTAGGGAATTACAGTCATTACAATAGGAATGTTAGCATAGCAGTTTGCCCTTTAGGAATAGGCTGGGTAGCAAAGGGCAGCTAAAGCACCACTCCAGGGCCCAAAGTCCTTCCAGTAGCTCACAAGCCTACAATCAAAGTCAAGAGCCTGCTTTCTCCGCCAGAATAGCTTGAAGACAGGCTTCCAACCATCCGCCAGACCCCAAATCTCTTCTATAGGGAAATTCTGGAGCCTCCTCTGCTAAGTGGAAATTGCTATCTTCCTTGAACAGGTGGCAGCCAGCTCTGTGAGGCTGTGACTGATGCAAGGCCACCCAGCTAGTGAGTGGTCTGGTCAGTCTTGAACTCAGATTATATCCCTCAAGTCCTTGTCTCTGAGCAATCACACTCAATTACCAGAACATTTACTAACTACCTCATCTTCCTCTATACTGGTAACGTCTGTAAAGGCAGCTTACATACCAAGAAGAAATAAGGGCTTACAACAGTGAACTCCTACCGAATGTCAGGCATAGAGAAAAATGTTGTACATACATATTTTTAAAGCAAACATAAAGCACTCACATTCTGCCAGGTCTGACCTTAAGTGCTTTACATATATTTATTTAATCTTCACAACAGCCCCTCATTTTACACAAGAAGAAATGGAAGCACAAAGAGATTGTTTATTAGTTCAAAATTACCTGGCTAACACTCGGCAGAGCTAAAATTAGCATCCAGACCTCTGATTAGAGAAGCCCCTCCAAACTGTCATTCCAGGCAAGTTAGAACCTCTCTCTGCAGGGATCCTTCAGGCTCCACGGGTCTTTGGTAGCTTCCATATTTGTTTGCCTGAATCTCAGGCAAATACCTGAGATTCCTTCCCAGGTGAGCTGTGGTGCCTTCGAAAAATAGGCTAATGTGTACTGAGTACTTTATACACCAGGCACCAGTAATTGAGTACTTGTTAGATGCCTAGCATTATTCTAAGCCATTTACAAGTTCAAACTCATTTAATGTTCAGCAAAACCCTGTGGGATAGATTCTATCACTGCTCCCAATTTACAGATGAGCAAACTGAGGCCCAATATTATTCAATCAGTACAAGGCAGAGATGGGGTTGTCTCTCAGGTTGTCTGGCTGCAAATGATCCCGTGCTGTATGTGAAAAGGGAGGTTCCACTTGTTCAGAGGCCTCTGCGTTAATATTCATCATGTCTTTTTCTCCCAATTTACATACAGGAATGTCTTTGATAGAATTTTCCTGTTGATCTAAAGCTTCAAGCAGCCTAAAGAGAACACAGAACCACTATCCCCAGGCTTGATCTCCCTCTTTATATTGGTAAAATGAGCAGCCAAAGCAACTCTTGGAGGTTTGAGGCTCGAGAGTGTGCCTGGAACCTGAATAGCAGGAAGGCCAGACTTTCCATAGCTTTAGGGCACGTTCTTACAGGTGCCAGCGGTGCAGCTACATCCACTTACGGATTTTTTTGGCCTATTTTCTAGGAGTTACAAAGCGCATTCACAAACATCCTTGCAAAATCGCAACGATGTCTCCACTGCCACTTCAGAGCTGGCCAAGAAGATGAGCCAGGCAGGCTTCTACTCTGTCCTGATAATCACATCTTCAACCTCCCTCGGTGGGCACCTTCAACTTCTTTATGTCTAAAAATGTATTGTCAAGATGCTTCTTTTTTGATCAAGGCCTGATTTGGGTGGTGGCGCAGGGTAGGTGTTACCGAGAAGCCAGAAGCCTTAGCATTTACACTGGCTGGTTCACCTTGGCCACATCCTCTTCACATCTCCTCCCTGGGAATCCCCAAAGTCACTGGGTCAGAACAAAACTGGAGGCTTTAGCCGTGACCGCATGTGATCCGCAGCAGACGCTGGAGGCCAGAAGGGGCGTCCTGCGCGGTGGGACCCGCGGGCGGCGGGGACAGTGGAGCAGGCGCCAGGAGGAAGGTGTAGCACGGAGCCCGGTGCGCCGCTGCTGGCGGGTGCTCGAGTGGCGTCAATGGGACGATGTGGAGTGAGAGCCACGCCGAATTTCAGACCGTGGCGCGTGATTTCTTCTCCATCTCTGTTTGCCTAACGGGCACCTGGTCTCGTTGACCCTCGTGGGTCATCGCTGCTTTTGCACAAAGAGAAGCGCTCTGAGACCCGAGCTATGCCCGCAAACTCGGGGTGGGCTACGCAGGGAGGGCCTGCGGCTCTCCCAACACATCCTCTCGGTGCTTAACGCCCCCTACCACCCCCTCACCCCGCCCCCAGCCCCCTCACCCTCTCAAGGGTCTGGCTGGACGGCAGATGACCTCTGAGGATTCCCCGCCAGCCTCTGGGGAAGCTCGAGGCTTTGGTCCTGCCTCCTTGCCTGACTGGGGCGCACTTGCAGTGTTTCCCCTGCAATCTCTCAGGAGTGGCGCGAGTGCTTCCTCCACTTGCGCGGGTGGCGTCCCAGCGAAGGTCGGCGCCCTTCGGGTGCCTGGGCTGGAGCCGTATGGAGGTCGCAACCATTTTTGGAGAGAGTCATTTTAAATCCCTTTTACAGAGGCGGTATCTGAGGTTCTGTGATGTATTCCTAGTAAATCCTGAGCTAATTCCACTGGCCCCCGCGTGGATCTCCCTACTCCCCATGAATAAAATGCCTTGGTCTATACTAGGACATTAAGCTGGACTGTGAAGCCCTGATAGACGGGGTTACGTCTCTACTTTATCTCAAGGGCTTCACCCAGAGTCTAGCTTCAAGTGGGTAGAGGGTGGCGAGGGGGGGAAGGGGGCAGGGGAAGTGACCCCCAAAACAACCTGCAAAATGTTGGCATACAGTAGGGTTCGCTGTATCTCCTAGACCTACCAAATTGGGTAACACGTGGGGACTCGGATTTGGGAGTCTTAGTTTTGGCTTTCCGTCTGCTAGCCTGTTTCCTCAAACCCGAAGTGGCCATAATTATTCACACCTGTTTTGTGTGAGCGCCGAAAGTGAGAGGAAGGTGAATTGCATCATCTCGTATTAGCGCTGTGATCTTGAGCAAATTACTTACCTTCTTTGTGCCTAAATTTCCTGTCATATAGTCAATGCTTCCCCCCACCAAAACAAAACAAACTAAACAAACCAAACAAACAAACAAAGAAAAAACCCTTTGCCTGGCTGGATGTTTTTGCGGCTTGCAAATAAAAAGGAGGGAGTCACTTTCTCCCTTTCCTCGGCCGAAGGACAAAACAGTCTCACCTCTGGTGATGGTTCTGAGTAGAATTTTCTCGCCAATTACTAGCCTTGAGATCTTGAGTAAGCTGCACTCGCCTCTCTGCCCTTCCGTCTCCGTCTATAAAACCAGTCCCTGAAGATGCAACAGTCTCTGAGGCCCAGTCCAAGCTCTGGCTTTTGCTCTTTGGTGTAGGGGCCCTCGGGTTAGAGGAAGGGGTCGAAAGGCTAAAGTCGGGTCCATCCGGTGGGCCCCTCCCTCTCCACTCGTTTGGGCGCGGCTCGGGGTGGAAGCCCTGGGCTTCAGCCCTGCTTCGCTGCCGCGGGGAGGGAGGAGCGCCGGGCCCAGCGTTCCCGCCGCCACATATGGTCTGTGGATTTAGGTGTCAAAAACCGGAGAATTAGAAATGGTAATTTTCCGTCATTATGGCTGAAACGCGATCTGTCACAACAACTGGAACATGTCTCGGCTCTAGCGAAAATAATGTTCGTGATTAGGAATCATTACGCACGTCAAGCAGAGTCCATTAAGTTGTAGGGAGAAATTAGCCTTGACGGGCGGAATCAAACTACAAATATACAGGCCGCGCCTTCAGGAGGCCAAGCGGCGGGACTCGGGAGGAGACGGGCCGGTGTTGGTGTTTTCTTAATAGGAAACTGCCCCGAGAATAAATACTCCCTTCCACGCACTCCGGTGGGATTCTTTTCTCCTCTTCCCACAGCCTAGTCCCCACCCTAGGAGAGGGAGGGGGCGCGGAGGCGTCGCAAACATTAACTGGAGGCTTTGAAGTCCCACGGTCCCCGGGCCAGTTCCTGCCTCACCACTTCCAAGCCGTGTGACCCTGCCCAAGTCACTTGACCCTCCTGAACTTTGCTTTCTTCTCTGCAAAAGAGGTATAATCCCACACACTTCATAGGGTTCTCCCCAGGATTCACTGAAGGGTATGGTCAGTGCAAGCACGAGGATTCCGCAGAATCTGTTGGACCTTCTTTCCTTTGCTGGAGCTCCAATCTCTGCCTCACCCTGGTGAGGTGGTGGGGGCTGCAGAGTGTGTCTGTGTGTGCGTGTCTGTGTGCTAGAGCTGAGGCATTGGGATTGAGTTCCCAGAACTGGGAAACTTGCCAATCAGGCACTAAGCAAGGGAGGCCAGAATCTCTGAAACTGACCAGGGTGAACACAGAGCAACTGATGTGCCTTGCTGGGCCTTATACCCTCCTTCCTGTCACCCCAGGTAGGAAGATGGGTGCTAGGTCCTCCACCCTGCCTGTGAGGCCCACCAGAGATACCTGCACACTAGAATCTGCACTGTCACCAAGGGGTGGCACATAGTAAATGAATCCTTCCCTTTCAGACTGCTGCCTGAGTCTCCACTGCAGAGAGAGAGAAAAAAGGCAATTTACTATTTGCAGCAGGGAGTTTTGGAAAGATTGTCTCCCTCTTCTGCATATGGGAAAGAAGGGGGAAGATACTGAGCAGGAGTCTAGAAAGGCTGGCTCCATCCAGCCTTGTGACCTGATCATCTTTTGAGAGCTTGCTCTGTGCCAAGCACCCACTCCAAACGGCTTTAACTACATTACCTCCAAGCCAACCTATGAGTCTCTTTACTCCTTGGGGAGAATGAGAACCCAAGTTTAGGGAACTCACCCAAGGGCCTTGAAGCTGAGGAAGAAGCAGAAATGGAAGATAAGCCTGGCCCTTCCTCCAAAGCCTGTTTACCGCTCTGCCATTTGGACCTGCAAGGCTTCAAACCAACAGCTCTCTCTGGCTTTTTCTTGTTTCCTACCCACCCTTGAATTCCACCTCTCAAAGAGCTTGGTGAAAATGAAATGCACTAAATGTAAAACATTTAGCTCTGTGCCTGACATAACATTGATGCCCATTTAGTCACTTCTCCGGGCCTCATTTTTCTCCTCTGTAAATGGTACCCTCATCTCTGCCTGGGGAAATCAACAGATGTGTGGCCAGCGCTGAGTAGTTTGGAGCCAGAAAGACTAGGTTCGAACCCTAGCTCCACCAGAAATAGCCGCGGCCAGGGTAGTGTTGACCCCCCAAAGTAAGGTAATGGAAGTTGAGCTGCTGGGAGGAATGAATTAAATAATTCATGCAAAGCACTTACTACAGGGCAGGAAAGAGATTAGGCGCTAAATAAAGTGCTGGTTACCAGGATGCAATGATTGGTCTGCACAGGCTTGGAGGTTTGCTGCCTAGGGAGAAGGAGAAGTAGTCTTCAGCCCTTTCCAGAAACTTCTCAGCTTCCCTCTCATCTCTGAATGATCAGGATGTCAGATCCCATTTCTGAGGCCACCAGGTTCCTGAGGCTAAAGTTCATTCAGTGCCTAGGTGACCCTGCCACAAGACTCTGGAAGACTCTGTTAAGAAAGGGGTGGAGGGAAAGGGGTGAGGAGCCTTGTTGCCCAGGCTGGAGTGCAACGGCTAGCACCCAGAGCCGGGCCTGGCCTCTGCCCTCACTGCTCTGCCTTTGGTACTCAGTGAATCAGGACTGAAACACAGGAACACAGAGGGACAGGGACTAAGCCCAGAAGACAGACATGGAGACAGAGAGGTGGTGACACGGCCTCAGGATCCGCACCCACTAAAAGCAACTCTTACAAATATTTGATATTCCAGTGACCTTCCTTCACTAACTCCCAAAATAATACAGCATGCTCACAGGCACTAATCCACAGCGTATTATATTTTTCTTTTGGCACCGCCATTCCTTATCCCTAACTAGACTGTAACTCCACCAAGCCAGGGATCTTTCTTCTCTGCATCCCTGGCACAGAATAGGCTTTCAACTATTATTGCTGAGTATCTGAGCAACTAAATAAATTAAGGAGCAAAGAAAGAAGGAAAGAGAGAACAGACAAGGATTCCACAACAAAGATTTGTCTCTTTAGAGAAATCTCTGTTTGCACATTTCCTCGGAGCTCATTGTTGAGGTTTTCCCCTGGCTGGACACCTTTGAAAGGACAGGACTCCAGTTCTTCCTGCATCCTGTGACCACCTTCCCAGTGTGTGCTTGGCTGGCATTCTCCTCATTGAGCCCTCCTGATAGCAGGACTCAAGCCTCATATAAATGAGACAAGTATATTTAGGAAGTGCCTCACTGCAGGCAGTATTTCATGGAAAACAATGGTTATAAATCAAATATTAGACAACTTGGGAAATAATTATTTTTAAAAATTCTTCTGCAGATTCTTTTGGACAGAGGGAATGCCCTGGAAAATGAGGCTCCCCTTCAATGTATTTCTTTTCTAAACCTTAAAAGCCTATATATTGAATTTCTTTTTAAACCACAACTGCAGTTGTGGTTGGCATACACAGAACCTATTCCTTCAAAGAAGGTTTCCAGTGGGGGCTGACTTCCCACTGTTTGGGTTGTTGTTACAATCAATCCACACTTTCTGTCTACCTCTTACCATCTTCGTAGATATATTGTTTTTAAATGTCCTGTTATTTTTTTTTGAGATGGAGTTTTGTTCTTGTTGCCCAGGCTGGAGTGAAATGGTGTAATCTCAGCTCACTGCAACCTCTGCCTTCCAGGTTCAAGCGATTCTCCTGCCTCAGCCTCACTAGTAGCTGGGATTACAGGTGCCTGCCATCATGCCCAGCTAACTTTTTGTATTTTTAGTAGAGACGGGGTTTCACTATGTTGACCAGGCTGGTCTCAAACTCTTGACCTCAGGCCATCTACCCACCTCTGCCTCCCAAAGTGCTGGGATTACAGGCATGAGCCACCATGCCCAGCTCATGTCCTCGTTTAACTTTGCAAAACTTATTATCAGCTAGGCTACAAGTATTTGGTGGTGCCGACTACTCAAGGAGCATGTAATCCTTTCAGTAGCCCATCTTTGTTGGGGCTATTCATTTTTTCAGCAAAGTACTGTGAACTAGGTCTTCAGGAAAGCCTGGCTCCAAGTCCACCTCTGTTTCAATGGAGATTTTTCAGGAGGAAGCTTTCATTGCCTTCCCTCCTGCAGTATCAAAAAGACATCAGGCCTGAGTCACTGGGTTCAGCTTTTCCAGCTGATTGCTCCTGGACGAGTCATCAGCTTCCTTTGCTCCTCTGACCCTCAGGGAATCAATTCTACCTGCCTTCAGATTCAAAAGTAGTGGCAGTGGAGAATCCGTTCTTGAAACATAAAACACTCTAGGTAGGGATCTTTCTTCTGAAAACATTTCAACGCTTACTATGTGCCAAACCCTGCTCTGGAAATCCAGAGAGCAAGGGCAATTGTGGGAAAGCAGCTATCCCAACAATCAGCACTGCCATAGGCTCACGTCTCCGTACTGGGCTTAAGCCTGCGTACCTCAACAAAGCATCCGAGGGAAGCTGCTTTGCCAGGACCCAAAAGGTCTAATCCCCTTCCATGCCTCCCCCTCCCCCACCCTCTCATCCCCACCCAGGACAGTCCCCACACTCCACCACCGGCCACAACCTCTCCCAGGGTGTCTCCACACACCCCAGCCTGGACACTGTACCACAGTTTCTTTCCAATTTCAAAACTGGACCATTTCCAAAGTGAACCTGAAACGGAGAGTGTGTTTTCAGGGTCCTTGTTTTTCAGCCCTTAGCTGGTCATGAGACGTTAATGTGCATTTTAATGCCATCAGGTATGAGATGTTGGCAGGTGGGGTTTGCTCACTGCAGGAAACCCACTAGAAAAAATTCTGAGGGCTGAAGCTGGAGAACTTGACCCAGAAACAAGCCTGCCTCTTGCACTGGGCCTTTGCCTCCAGGACCTGCCCCCAGCAGGCCAGGAGAACAAGAGTGAGAACTTGGCCAGGCTAGGAGAGTGCCAACTGGTCTTCCCACCCCTACACCAGCCTTGTAAGCGTCTCCAGGCCCTCAGAGGGTTAGATAGGAAAGGGTGTGTTGGGAACAGACATAGATGAAGCTGAAGGATCCTGGCCTTATTCACGTGTTCTTCCAGTACGTTTTGGAGGCCAAAAAGTAACAAGCCCAGTGCTAGGTGCGCTGGGTTGGTGGTAAGTGCATGAGTTCCCATCCCTGTATTCCCAGAGGTCCCTAGGCCAGATATCAACAGAGCCCAACTCTGGGCCCAGGTGATAAGGGCCGGGACCCTGGGACTTACTCAGGTGGGACTGTTAGCTCAAACTTGGGGAGTGGGCAACTCAGTGAAGACCTAAGTTCTGCAAATCAAGACCTGAAGGGAGGAGAACTTGGCCAAGTGAGGTCTTTCCTGCAGCCTGCTTCTCTCTTATCTACTCTGCCCTCAAGAAGTCTCTTTCTTTCTCACCACCTCTGCATGGGTGTGTCTTTAGCTTCCTTTCTCAGGCACTCCAAGGGTCCAAGGATGCATTGCTTAACTTCTCCGGAGAAGAGGAGAGGCAGTGTCCCCGACCTCCTCCACAAAGAGGGATTCCTGGGGGTCAGGTCACCCTGGTGACAGCTCTGCCTGCCATCCAGAATGCGCGAGAAGGACTTCCCACTGCAGCCTGACATTGGCAGAAATACTCGCAACCTATCAGTGTGAGCAGAAGGTTTTTTAATTCTCAAGAGCCTCAAATCCACTGAAGCCCTTTCCAAAAACACAAGCCAAAAGGAAGTCGACTAGGACAAACTCCCGGCCTGCTGATCCCTCGAAGCTTCGGGGACAATTCAGGGCCACTTACACGGTTGCCCAAACTTCTTAGCGACCTCTGAACCTACGAAGTCTGGTAACCTCTGATGGCCACAGTCCTGCCTGCTGCGCACAGTGAGGTTGCACTGCTGCTGGACACCGAGGTCCCGAGTTGGCATTGTGGGCATTGCCCAGCCACTCCTGCCTGGCCAGGTCCCTTTTGCCGAAAGCGGTGGCACCCCAGCGCACAGGTGCTGGTGGGTGTTGGTGCACAATAACCCTGCTGGCCAGCTCTCCCGCGCCTCCCAGGGAGGCCTCGGTGCGCACAAGGAAAACCATTGAAAAATGTTAATGAGCTTATTAAAAATGAGCCGCTTTACTGGCTTTCGTTTTACAGCGAGCTGCCCACCCTCACTTTCTGGTGGACCACTAGTGTGGTATTTTTTGTTTTTTGTTTTTGGTCTTAACGCGTTTTTCATCCAAGGACAGGGGACTCTCGGGAGACTAGTGCGGCCACAGAGGAGGACTAGCCTCAGGCCTTCTCCCTAAGAACCGCAGTGGGTTGGAAGAAGTCCTCCTCGAGGAAGACCTGGACATTCCCAAACAGCTGACTGCTCAGGTCCAGGAAGGCTGATGGCGGACCCCTAAAGATAGTGACCTTCCTGGGGAGGTCTGCATGGCAGCAACTTGGGGCAACCCAAATCTTTCAACCACTTCCCCATCCCCGCGCCCAAACAAAAACTGTGCTCAGGAAAGGCACGACTCATTATTTAAAGTAGAAAGTCTTTGTCCTTTATTTCAAGCCAGAGGTGAGTCTGAACTCTAAAAGTTACCCAAGAATCTTACAACTTTTTAAAAAATAGGGCCCCAGAGAAAAGCAGTTAATTACCTAAAATTGACCAAGTAAGAGGCAGAGTTGCCTCATGCCTAAGGAGCCTAGGTCCTCAGGTAGCCTTACACTGTGGACCTGTGGGGTCATTGAGCCCGATTTGACCACCTCCCACCCTCGAAGGTGCAGGCAGTAGAGAAGCTTCCATATAGTGTATCCTCCCCCAGGCACAAGGGCACACGCCAAGGTCCTAGGGACAGAGGTTGAGCTTAGCTAAAGAAGGGGGCCGGGACAGAGATGGAAAAAACTCGCCAAGAAGATCCCAGGGCCGCAGCACAGAACCCAGCGCCGGATCCTCACGCTAGGAGTTTAAAGCTGCGATTGCAGAAGCGGTGCGGATTAATGCAGGTGCTCGCAGGGGACCCTGAGGGCTGCGGAGACTAGGCGCTCTGGGCTCCCAGGGCGCACAAACCAAGCGAGGGCTGGAGGCACCAAGGACTGCGAGCAGGGGCATGGATTGGGAGGGAAAGCTGATGAGAGCGGGCTTTGAGCCTGGAGAACTCGTCACGCACGTTCACGCAAGCTTGGAGGAGACGTTTAAGTTCAGGAGCGAGCTTACCTCGCGGGAGGCTCAAGAGAAGGTGACACCCTCACCCCCGCAGCTACCTTGTGTTCCCTTTAAACCGTACATTCCAACAGAACAGAAAGGTGCCATTTGCTACTGGCCGCGGATTCCGGGTCGGCTCTGGGTCGGCCAGAAGCCACGCTCCTACCTTTCCCCGCCGGCCTCCAAGCAAAATCCCGAAACAGCAGGACTCAGGGTGGAGTGAGGGGCTGCAGGCGCTTTGCCCAGTTCTTACTTTCCCGAATTGCCCCACATTTAGACTTTCGACGTTTTCTTCACTGGAGGCACAACCTCAGATACACATCCAGCATGTTTAAAAGAAATTCATGGTTCAACTTAAACCTATACCCTACACCAGACCACCCTTGCCTGCAGGGCCCTGGGAATCAATCTTTTATAAATGTTTTAATAATTTGAACAACCCAATTTATGCTGAATAACTCCTGTATGTGACTACAAAACCCCCAGTTTATTAGATGATGTAAGCGTTTATAATACAATTTTTTTGCAACCCTACTTCAGCATTGCTTCATTTCTAAAACATATCAGGGGAGCAAAAACTGACAGAGGCCAGGGTCTCTAGACCTTTGAGAGACCCTAAGCTCAGGAACCTACAGGACACTCGCAGGAGTTGGAGGCAGATTGTTTGACATCAGCCAATTCAGCATTGCCCAGAAATTCAGAAAAATAGTAATGGTAACAATAATAATGAGCCCATACACGTTGCACAGTGTTTAATCATTTTCAAAATGCTTGCACACTTTTGTGATCTGGCCATTCCAGACCCAAAGCTGGCAGAAAGGACAATCTACCCTGCCACCTGAAATCCTAAAATATGCTTCTGGGCTTTGAAGGACCATGACTTGGCCTCTAAA
Organism: Cacajao melanocephalus; assembly: GCA_963573385.1. Lineage (NCBI taxonomy): Eukaryota > Metazoa > Chordata > Mammalia > Primates > Pitheciidae > Cacajao > Cacajao melanocephalus. The sequence continues at coordinate 92,790 of CAUYLG010032148.1, forward strand.
TGACCTGTGGCAAATGATAAGTTACATCGCCTGATCGAGCCTGTGTTTCCCCAAATGTAAAACGGATGTCATGTGTACCAGGCTACAGGGAGCCTCTGCCAACCGGATCTTAACAGGATTTGGAAGCTCATCACCTGTAACACTCCAGACAAACGAATGGAGTTGTTTTTTGTTGTTCTTCTTATTGTTAAATACTGTTTGATTGCTCCTCCATTCCTCCTTGGGATTAGAAGCCTCTGCTGCTGCTTCCTTCGAGGCTCTGGTCGGGCCTTCACCCACCTCGGTGGCCTCTGCAGCAGCGGTGGGTCCAGCTCGTGTACAGCCACCGGCGTAGGTACCGCCTTCAGCGTTTTCCGACTTACAAAGCGCCATCAACAATTTGCCGTCTCTTGCAGTCCCCACGCAGTTCTGTGCGGTTGCCAAGTAAGGTGGCTGGCAGGCTGAAGTGGGTGACCTGCAAGGTGGGAGCCCTGCTGTGCCCGGGCAGCTGTCTGGGCCCTTGTGCGGATCCGCCTGGGTTCTGGCAAAGAGTGCTGCCCAAACGCTCCCGGTTCCTCTTTTGGGGCCCAGAAGCTCCTTCACCAGCTTCCCGGTTTAGAAATGTCTGATTCTCTCTGCTGCTCATGTTCCCACCCTCCGCAGCTCAGGAGGCTTTCTGTAAAACTTCGTGGACTTTGCGTTGAGAAGGCCAGATTCCACATTTTCTTCCCAAACACGGACTGAAATGTGGGTAGAGAAGAGTGGATTGTTGGTCTGGCTGGTGCTGAGCTCCAGGGGCCGCTTTGGGATTTAGAGCCCCAGGACCCCTGCTTGCCAGGAATTCTGAAGACCCAGGATGAAGTTCTGCCTCTATGGGATGTGCCATTGCGGGGATCTGCTCCAGAGGCATCTTGGAGAGGAAACCAAGAGCCAGCATTCAGCACACTCCCCACTCCTCAGAAGCCCCCAGATGTTACTCTTCCACGGGCCCAGTTTCTCAGGGTTCTGGACACTGACGTGGCTGAACCCCTGCTCAGAGGACAGGCACTCGTGGTTGAGCCCGATTACGACCTTCTCGAATGATGTGTCTATGTCACTCTCTTCCGTTTCCCAGCGTCGGGGAGCAGTGACGATGCTGGGATTCGGTGCAGCCTTTAAGCCATTTATTTTCTAAAATGAAACGCAATCTCAACTCACCCTGTCATCCCTACTCATCTACGATACTCTCTGGGGATCCGAGAGCCCCTCACACCTAATCTCTCGAAATGAGAGGCGGTTTGGGACTAGCGGGGGCAGCAAGTCAGGTCTTTCTTCCCGCCCCCCCCAACTCTCGCTCTCTGCTCTCTCTGTCTCTGTCTCTCTCTCTCTCTCTCTCTCTCTCACACACACACACACACACACACACACACGGGGGCGCGTACACACATACACACACTCAGACCCACCAGCCATATTTGGCAGTTGGTTGATCCCAAATTTGCTGCTGGGAGTAAGATTTGTGGGCTCGACCTGAATCCTTGGGACCAATTTCAGAGCAAGTCATATCTTGTTCCGCCCCCTTTCCCAGCCATTCCCGCCTTGGTTTACTCATCTGTACAGTGGGTGGATCGAATTAGAAAATCTCCAAGTCCAGCTCTAAGATTCATTCGCTAAGCGCCAAAGGGGCTGAGAATGATGAAGAGGCCTAAGGTCCACCGGGCCCAGGCGGCGGTTGCCACTGCTCCGGGCGACCAGGCCCAGAGAAGGTCGAGAGGGCTCAGAGGAGCAGCGGGGAATGCCAGCAGTGGGTGAACGAAGATACCCTTGAGTGGGCAGGGCGGGCAGGGAGCAGGACTGCTTATCTTTCCCAAAAAAAAAAAAAAAAAAAAAAACAGGAAAAAAAAAAAAAGGCGGCGAGAGGATAGCGGAGAAGGAAAAGAAAGCGAAGAAAGAAAAAAAGTAATAGTGCAAATTTTCAACGGGAGCCGCGTCCGCGGCAGAAGACCCAAGTAAAGACACCGGTCTGGGTCGCGAAATGCGGCGAGAACTCCTCGGAGGAGAAGCTGGACCCGAAGGCCGCCTCCAGCTCCCAGAATCAGACCTCAGGGCATTCTCGCCAACCCAAACCGCAGGACAGCTCGGAGGGAAATTGCCATAATACGGATCAAACTGAATTCATTTGAGTCATTTTCCCCGGGCAGCCGGAGCCAGCCCGCGGAGCCGGCCCAGGCAGGGGGCCGGAGAGTGGGAGAAAGGGAAGGGGTGCCCGGGTCCGCAGGGTAGGTGGAGTCTGCGCTGGAAGATGGAGCCGCCGGGGGTGCGACCCGAACCTCCGTGCCTTTTCCTACTCGATAGAAACTCCCTGGTTCTCTCACCGTCCAATCAGCAAAGATGGAGAACAAACTACCAAGTTAAGACGCAGCAACAAGCAACTGCCTTTACAGAAAGGGAGAAAATCCCTCCTCTTAAAAAACCCCTCAGTAAGTGGTGATCCCTGGGGAGAGGAAGGGAGGAGATTCTAGCATTATCGGAAATGTTTCAACTTTCTACAAGGAAAACACATGCATGATTAATTGTAAAATTAAAATAGAATTTTAAAGCGTTTTGTAAAGAAACGAGATGATTGCAAGAAGCATATGGAAGGTAGTTGGACTGGAGTGGGGGACCGGGTGGGAGTGTGCATATCCCGAGGCCCTTTTCCTCTCCCTTTACAGTTTGCTGTTTCCGGAAGCGGGGATCATTTTGTAAAATGCTTGGCACCACGCTCCGCCCTGGCCGGTCTGAGGGCTTGCGAGACCCCAGGCCAAGGTCCTTAGGGTACCAAAGCTCGGAGGCCTGGAGGCTGGGAAAAGTTGCGGCTGAGGCGAAGAGCTAATCGAACTTTCGGCCCCAGGTGAAACTGAAAGGAGCCTCGGCCTGGGTTTTGGTGTTTCCTGGCTCTGGTCCTGCGGACTGGAGGCCTCAACGCCCGCAATGTGGCATTAACTCTTCCTTGCTAGCTGGGCACTAGGCTTGAGCGAGCAGCTAGTGAAGGTGAGCATTTAGCTCCAGTGAATCCGTGGCATTCTGGGGAGTCTGGGAGCTCCAGCTGGGTATGATCATCTGCAAAATGGGGTAATAAATAACGGGTGCCCTGCTCATTTTCTGTTCCCCCGGTGAGCTTCGGTGAAGATCAAATGACGCCCTGTCACTGAGTGCGGGGAAGCTCTTTGAAACCTTGTAGAGTGCCAATTGCACCTGTCGGAGGTAAACTCGCAAGTGACCCTTCCCTGAGAGACACGTTATTCGAGCCTGGTTTGCAATTAATCGCTTCCGAATTTTAGAGGGAGTTTTCACTAAACCACTCTTGAAACTAAAGACTAGATAACGTAGAGAAACGCTCCTAAAATCGAAAGCAGAGAGAGCTGGGGTGGGGTAAGGGGAGGTGAAATGGTCAGTACATTGGGATGGGGGAAGAGTCACTGGCTGGGGCTTCAACCATGGGGTCTTACTAGGCTCTGAAACCAATGCTCACGGGGAGGATGGGGAGAAATACCAGGAATTTGTTCCCAGATTCAGTGGGATTCATCCATGACTCCTGCAAAGCCCCCGAAGTCATGATTTCTCTGAGCTGCCCAGGTTTGCACCGTGCTTGAGGAGTGGGCGGGCAGCAGGGATGCTCCCAGGAGAGACTAATCATTCTTGGTCCAAGGAAAAGAGGTTGGAAAAGGTCCCAGCTATTTCCAGCCCGCCTTACTGGTTCCCCCAAAGTCGGAAAGAGACAGTGTCAGAGAAAACGCGGTGTCCAGAGGGCAAGTTAAACTAAACGTTTATAAATTAAAGGAAAAATACAGCGAATAGAGCTTCCAAACTTCACAAATCTTTTTACAGTTAATATTCTAGTTGAGTGCACAGTGCCCTTAAGGAGGCGAAAAGCGGCGAGGTTGACAAGACAGGTAGGATCACCTGTTTCAGGGTCAGTGAAGGGCGGAGAGGGGAGTCCTGGGCCAGAGCACAGGAGTTGCAGGGGGCAGAAGGTAGAGACTGAGGGCCAGGCGGCGGCACTGCGGTGGGCGCCGTTGAAAGGCTGGCCAGGGATATTCACATTGAATACAAAAATAACCGTTATTTGAATACAAACAACTGAAAAGTGCTACACGTCTTAACCTCCTTTAAACAAATAAAAAGAAATTGAAGAAAAGTTTCTGCAGAGGGCTGCCCGGCTGTGCGCTCTCCTCCTTCAGGAGCTCCCAGGCGCTTCCTGCTTGGGCGCGGACCTGGGCTTCAGAGAGGGAAGGTGTGGAGACCCCAGGCTTGCACCACGCTCGGAGGCTCCCTTCCTTACATTCAGCACCCTAATTGGGCACCCCCATTCGAGCTCTGACACACGGGAGGGGTGGAGCAGAGGGCCTGAAAACCCAAAACTTCACGTTTCAAATCAACCCCTGGCCTGGTGTGCCTGGGACTGCCAGGATTTCGCACCCCTTGGTTACAAATGCAATTCCAAAAATAAAAAATATATAGATACACATAGATTGGTAGCATGGATACCATGAACTCGTGTGGCCTAGTGCAGGACGCTCCCAGCAGACCTGAAATTCCGAGCATTCAGGCTGTGTGGTTTCCAGGAGTTCCCGCTCAGGAAAAACACCACCCCCAGACAGACATAATTCGAATCCAAATTCAACTCCAACATTGTCGTGATAATAAATAGCGTCCAGGGGCTTCCAGGCGGGTGGGCTATCAGGGCCCCTAGGCCATAGGGTGCCTCTGTTCGAATTAGAAAAAGGCGCCCCCTCGGGGCAGACTCAGCCCAGCTGCCAGAGCACAAGTCCTGGCCAATGGGAGCTGGAGCTGAGTTTCACCTCCAGGTGCCCCCTTGGCGGGGTGCCCCGTGCAGGCTACAGCCTACAGCCATCAGTGGCGGTCCGGAGCCGGGGCGCGGGAATCACTCGCTGCTTCAGCCCAGGCCGGTTCACTGGGTGCCTGCGGCGGCCGCGCAGGTGGACAGCGCCCAGCCCGGGAGGCAGTAGTAGGGGTAATAGTAGGAGGGCTGCAGTGGCAGAAGCGAGGGTGGCCGGAGCACTTCGCCGGGCAGGTATTGTCTCTGGTCGTCGCGCACCAGCACCTTTACCGCCACCTTCTTGGCGGCGGGCGCCGAGGCCAGCAGGTCGGCGGCCATCTGCCGGCGCTTGGTCTTGTAGCGACGGTTCTGGAACCATATTTTCACCTGCGTCTCGGTGAGCTTCAGCGACGCAGCCAGGTCGGCTCGCTCGGGCCCGGACAGGTAGCGCTGGTGGTTAAAGCGGCGCTCCAGCTCGAAGACCTGCGCGTGGGAGAAGGCGGCCCGCGAGCGCTTCTTGCGTGGCTTGGGCGCCGCAGGCTCCTCCTCCTCCTCCGCGACGCCCGCCGACCCGCTGCCGCCCCCGCCGCCGGCCCCGCCGCACAGCGCGGACACGTGTGCACCTCTGGGGCCAACACCGTCGTCCTCGGTCCTTGGGCTGCGGTCGTCTGCGGACCCCGGTGGGAACAGAAACAAGAGACTGTCAGCGCCACAGACGAGGTGAGGCCGGGCCTCAACTGCAGGGGTCACGGGGGTGGGGCGGAAATACACTTTGATCCCACTCCAACAGAGCGGAGGTCTGGGAGGCACTGGGCCCAGGAGGCCGGTCTTAGAATCTTGCCCCACTGGGTATCCGATATGGGCCTCTTCCGAGGAGGACGGCTGACTCAGCCGCTGTGCCAACGCTCTGTTGTCAAGACCAGCTCCCCACCCTCTCTGGGCCCCAGGCTCCCGTCAGTAACTTGGGGCACTGGACCCGAGCATCCGCGAAAGCTCTCCCAGCTCTCAGCGCTGAGCACCGGAGTTCTAGGCTGCATTTCCGTCTCTCTGCTTGGGTTAACGCGCCTCCCCACACTCAGTTCACACGCATACACGAGCGCATCCTCGCAGCACACACTTGATCTGGTGCAGGTAAGGGAAGGTGGAGGCGGATCCAGGGGTCAAAGGTAGGTAGAATCTTTGCCCAGGATTGCTGTGAGGGACATGCAAACAGGCTGAGCCAAGGCCTTAGATGGGCTCCTCTCCTCTTCGCAAGGAAATGAGAGGATGAACTGGAGAGTAAACAGAAGGGGTTGCCCCTGCCTCGAGTTTTGGGACCCTAATCCCACACCGGCTTCTCGGCCTCTTACCCGCCCTCCCGAAGCACTCCAACAGAAAGGTCCAGCGCTCCCCGCTGCTTGAGACTACAGAAGCTTGCACCCAACTAGGGCAGGCACCGGGGTCTTCCAGACCACAGAACAGGCCAGGCCACGGCTGAGGAGGCCTCTCTCCCGCCTCCAGGACGAACTAAAGGCCCACTCCGGGATCTTTGGCCTAGGGCTGCTCTTCCAGACCTCGGGTCTGAGAAAGCCACACCAGCCCTTTCCCTAAAGCTCTAGTTCTGCAGAGTCTCAGCTCTGGCCCACTCCGAGGTGTTCTTCACCACCTATCCACCTACTGTGCGGCCGGGCCCTGGGACCCTGAGCTGGCAGGGTCTCTGATCCAGAGCTAGGGCACTGGCTATCTGAGGTCTCTGAACCCTTCGCTTTTCTGCTTCCCTGATTTTGGGGGTTTGGGGACAGACGCGGCAGAAAGCATTGGCGACGAACTCAAAGAACCCCGAATGCAGGGGGCAGCGGTTCTCCAACCCAGTCTAATGCACATGGGCCCAGGACGTCCTAGGCCTCGCCCCGGGACAGGACGCAGGGCTCTGAGGAGCTCCTCCGGTCTCTCCCGGGCTCAGTTTCCCAAGGGGTATAGCAGCTCGCGCCAGCGCGCAGAACTTCGGGACTTGGCCAGCCTCCGAGCCCCAGGGCACGGGGTGCTCACAGCCGGCCACCCCACTCGGCATGGTTGCCCTCCGCGTCCATCCCCTCAGCCCGGCCCCCATCCCCGCGAAGCCGCAGCAGACCTGAGACGCTGGCGGACATCTCGCTGTCGCTCCGGCCCGCAGCTTCCTCCTCTAGGTCTTTGGAAGCGGCCAGCTCACAGATCGGCTGGCCGAGGCTCAAGGATCCCCCCTCGAGGCCGGCCCCGCTGGCCCCCGGCGCGTCCGCGCAGCGCCGCCTGCTCTCGGTCTCCTCGCTGAGTGCTGAGTCCGAGTCCCAGCCTTCCGGGCTCTCTGCAGTTCGCCCCGCAGTTGTTCCGGTACCGGCCGGAGACGCCAGCAGAGAGTCCTCGGCGCCCCCCAGCGCGCCCGCGTCCCTCTCCCCAAAAAGCCGCCAACAGCAGACACCGGGAGCCGCAGCCACCGCCACCGCTGTGCCCCCGGGCGCCAGGCGCCCCTCTGGCGCGGCCAGCCCCACGCGCTCCTCTTTCTTGTTGAGGATCGCCTGGATGGAGAAGGGCGTCAAGGTGTTGGCGCCGCGCACAGCCATCTGCGCCGCAGGCCAGAGCGGCCGGCGGGGCGGGAAGCTGGGGCGCCGAGCAGCTCCGAGCTGGACGGAGAGCGCTGGCGGCTGTAGCGCGAGTGAGCCGGGTGCGCGAGGCCGCAGCCGCCCACTCCTGCGCGGCCCAGCAGCCCCCGCCCCACTGCGTCCCAAGATCTGCGCCGACCCTCACCCCCACCACAGAGGCCCACCCCGCCCAGAGACCCCCTTCCCCCAATCCAGAGCCAGACACTCTCCTTGCGCAGCTCAGCTGGATTATCTCATCCCTTTTCGCCCTTAGAGGCGGGCCAGGGTCTGCCCCCTAGGGGGACGTGAAGGAGGATTGGCGGGGGCCCCTCCGCGGCTGCAGTCCCCTCCCGAGCGCCGCCGGGGCGCGCGGCCCGAGTCACTTTTTCTTTGCGCGTCTGTCCCTTCCTTGCCTGCAGGATTTCGCTCCTGGCTCGTCTTCCCCTGCCCTACTGGGCAGGCTCTTCCGGAGCCCAGCCCTGGCGGCGGCGGCGGTGGCGGCCGCGGCCGCTGGATTCCGAGAGGCGCGGGGCACCTTTTCACCCCCTGCCCGGGTTTTATCTGTTTCTTTTCTCTTTCCTTCCCTTGCGTTCCACTGTACCGCCCCCCTCCCGCGCGGGTGTCATTCCTCACTGCTGAGTGACAGCCTCAGGCCACGCCCCTCCACTGGGCTGTCCCGGGCGCTCCCGGCCGTGCATTGGCTGGCTCCAGTTGGGCGACGTTGACTTTAACAGACAAAACTGGGCACTTTGCGCCGCTAAAGACAGGATCTGACTTAACCCCTTCTCTCCTAAGCCTGGTCCTCGAAGCACCCTCCAGCAACTGGGAGGGTCATCCACCCCCAAACCACGTTTCTTATTCTGCAGATGTATCTACCTATTCCAGCACTTTAATAGAACACTGATATTAAATTGAGTCAAATCTGCGGAGAAAATCCAAGATAATGCAGTTCTATAAATCATGCTCGTAGTTTCTGTTCTCTAGGAAGAATCATAAACACGAAGAACAAAATGCATCCTTCTTTCTCCCTACAGTTTCGCCGCTACCTCATTGCTAATGCTCTTTGCTGAAATGATCAGTTAATTAAGATAACTATAGAAATATTTTTCTTTCCTCGCCGTCTTTGATTTGATTCGATTTTTATAGAGGAATTAGAAAAAACAGTGTGATTAGAATTAAGGTCAGGAGAACTGAAAGACATCTTTGGGAGAATTTCTGTAAATTTTACGGTCGTTTTCCTGGCCGATCAATACTGAATTTAATTGGAGTTTGTTAAGTTTTGCATCAGGAAGAAAAAAAAACTTTCATTTTTAAAATTATCTCTTGTGCGTTGAATAAAATTATAAATAGATATGTTTGTTTGCCTAAGAGTATACCTAGGAATTACTATAATAAAGTGTTCCAGAAGTGACAACACTTTTTGCTCTTTAAAAAAGAAGAAATGCATTGTATTATGTAATAGTAGGAACCAAGCTAAGAAATACAAATATTGTGGGTATATAAAAACACTTTAAAATTTGTTATTCCTTTTTTAACGTAAAATTTGCTCAATTAGCGTATTTCACGGTTCTCCATAAACTTTACCAGAGGGTTAACACCAAATACACAAACTTGAACCATTAAATACATTTAAAGGACTATGATTTTACTTTAATAAATTGCTAGGACTGGTATTTTTGGTATCATTAAATAACATTTCCCCTTGTTGCTTTCTTTTTGGTTGTTCTTTTTCTGCACCGCAGGAGGAAATACACCCACTATTCATAGTTTTCACCCTCAGAATGAGGTTTTGCAGCATCTATAGTTTTCAGCATTTCGGCTACATGATGCTTTCTCCATTTGTGCAGACCTTGTAGGGTACCTGGGGAAAAAAACACTCACTTGAAGAGGTCATTGCCCTTTATAGCAGCTCTTTACAATTACATCAGTTTTGAAGGAACGCCGTTTAAATTTGGTGTCAGTGCTCAGCAAGTGTAAGGATGCAGAGGGGAACACAGCTGAATGCTTACCGTCTTTCAAAACTGTGTGTCCTCTCCTCCCTCTGTGTTATTTAAATCACCGTTCTCTGCACCCTAGGCTGGGATGCTGGGAACTACAGTGAGGAGATTGACACCAGTTGCCTGGAAGGTAGGGGAAGGTCAGCCGTGGGTTTGGTGTCCCTCACAGCTATCTCTTTGTGGGTTTAGGACTTGGTGCTAATAGTGGAGTGAGATCCGAACCATAAAGGCAGGCAGAAATGTTTGGGGGCTGAATGATTGAGTGCTAGAGTAGGTTTTGGGCTATATAAAGACTTGCTTGAAAAAAACTACCCTTTAGTTGCGAATCCCTTTCCTCTTCCCTTCGATTCGATGTTTAAAAATAAATCCAAATCACAGTTGGATATGCTCCTGCCACAGGCTTGGGCAGAGGTTTTTAAAGCACGAAAAGATGTGGTTCGGCGATTTTGAGTTGTCGGGTATTTTTGTGTCCCAGGAGTGTGAGAAAGACATTCCGCGTCTTCTGGAGGCGCACAGCAAGGGAGGCTCCTGGTGTCATCTCCGGCCACTGCGGCGCTTAGTCGACCATTAGGTCTGCGGGTGACCGTAGGCAGGGCAGGGAGCTGGGTGCTTGGCGAGAGGGTGACCTCACGGGTCCTGAGCTGCAGCTAGAAGCTGCTCCTAGTAAGGGGTTCAGTGGAGACGAAGAGGCTGTGGGGGAGGGGAGGTGGTCAGATGCTCAGAGATACCCCGGCGTCACTGGGGAGTCCAGGCCCAGAGTGGGGGTGTGTGGCGAAGGCGCAGCAGGCCCGCGCCAGTCGGAGGACCGCAGATCCTAACGCGACCCCGTGGGCGCGCCTAGGTCCCGCTTCGTGCCCATCGAGGACGACTTCCTTCGGGCTCAGCTGTGAGCTCCAGGAACTCTGCAACCTCCCGACGGCGCCACGCTCCGGCCTGGGCCTGCCTGGGAGTCGGCGGAGCGGCGCGGCCCGGCGAGGCGGCCGGTGAGGCTTTTGAGAGGCGCGGGGCTCGCTCGGCGTCCGCGCCCTTCTCCCGCGACGCATCCCCTCGGCTTCACCGGGTCCATTTTCTCCTAGTCTTCGGCCTCTTTTTCTTGTGCCTCCCTCCCCTCCTCCACACCTTCCTCTTCTTCCTCCTCCCTCCTCCTGCTGCTCCTCCGCAGTTTGGATCCTGCGGGCCCCCTACGAGCCGCGCCCTCCGGTCCCCGGAACGGCCTGGGCCAGGGACGCTGCTGTGCGGTGAGGCTGGCGGCGGGCGGAGAGCGGGACTCGGCTGCGAAAGCCGGGAGGGCGGGGAAGGGGAACCCCTGGCCCTCGGGGGCGCGCCGTAGGCTGCTGCGCACGTGCCTGCACTCCCGGGGCGGGGGGGGGGGGCCCAGTCGGCCTGGGATTTCCTGGCGGTGCCACCGCGCGTCTCACCCCCAACGTCTGCCACCTGCGCCCTGGGCCGCCTTCCCTGACGCCAGCGGCCGGAGGGCGAGCCCACCGAGTGCTGCCCAGCAACGAAAGGCCACGCGGGGCTCGTCTCTCAGACTCCGGTGACTTTGACTGAAGTCACCTGCCTTCTTTAACTTCCAGTCCTTTAAAACGAGGGTTTGGACCCAATGCCCTCTTGAAGCCAGTGCTTCACTGAGTGAGCAAATGAAGGGTATGTGTGGCGGGGAATGGGGGGCGGGGGCGTTGCAGGCTTGCCAGAGCCAGGTCCAGGCAGAGGTCGCGCCCAGCACTGACCGTCGGTCCCAGTCCGCGGACTCCCGAGGGTGCTCCAAACCGCCTAAGCATCCCAAGCGTCGGGCACCCGCGCCTGCGTTCCTGAGTTGTCCAGCCCCCTGCAGGGTTTTTCATGCACAGGGTCCAAATATATCAGACTGCAGAGAGAAGCTGTATTGTAACTGACTATAACATGAAAGATAGTTAACAAATATTGCTCACTGACAGTGTGCCAGGAACCAAAGCCCGTTTCATTGAATGTACACACCGCTGGGACTGGAATGAGTAGAAAACATTGTTATTCCCATTTTACAGATGAGGAAACTGAGACTCCTATTAGTAAATGGCTAAGTCAGGATTTAAATCAGGCTCTGCCTGATGTCAAATCCATTTGGATTTTCTACTCTAATCGGGTGTTCTCATTAACCTTCAGACTTATTAATTGTTTCCCATTATAGACCTTACCCATTTCTAATTACTTATTATTCATTGGAAAAGGAGCTGCATTCGGATTTAAGGTAATCAAAGAGAAAATTCAGTCAGGCAAATCTAATGACTTTTTGTTTTCTGTTCCACACATTTGAAAACAAATCGCACCAAGGCCTGAGGATCCGAACGTAAACCTCGTTATGTAGAAAGAAGGAAACACACTATTTTATTATAATCAACAAACTAAACCATGTGTAGAGAGAGACAGCCAGGTGATGGAAACTCAGGTTCAGAAACCAGATTATACGAGCAGCTCTGAGACGTAGAGAAGCAACTTCACCTAAGACTCTCTTTGGGGCTTAGTTTTCTTACCTAAAAAGCCAGGATTGGAAATCGTCTTTCAGGGTGTTAAAAAGTCAAGTGCCGGCTTCGAACCCGCCTGTGTACAGTGGAGAACGAGCGCCACCTAGCGGGCATCCCTCTGGGGTTGTGTGTACCTTTATTATAGAGAGGTACTGGACTAAGCAGTACACAAAAAGGAGTGCTTTGCTTCTAGTTTTGTGTCCACAGCTTCGCGCTGCCAGGGATCTAATAGCGGAGATGCTTCATTTTAAAAAATCTCACCCAGGCACGGTCAGTACCTCCGCTGAAGACTCACCTCACTCCAGGGCCTGGGGGAAGAGACTGGAGCAGAGCGCCGGAGTGATAGGATCAGTTTAAGAACGGAGGCTGCAGCAAGCCCTGGCTTACCTCCTACCCCATCCTGCATTCCACCCTGCTGGTCTGCAGGCTGCTTGCTGTGAGTATATAACCGAATCTCTCACTCAATGATCACTTAGGTCACAGGCATCCCTGTGTTTTATTGGTGCCCAAATAGGTATGTTTTTTAAGAAACTAATTTATTCACAATACAAACTGAGATATTTCACCCTAAACATCAGAAATTTCAGGCACTGAAAACAAACCTCAGCTTCACTCTCTCGCCAAGGCTGGAGTGCAGTGGTGCAATCTCAGCTCACTGCAACCTCTGCCTCCCAGGTTGAAGCGATGCTCCTATCTCAGCCTTCTGAGTATCTGGGACCACAGGCATGCACCACCACGCCCGGCTAATTTTCGTGTTTTTAGTATAGACGGGGTTTCACTATGTTGGCCAGACTGGTCTGGGACTCCTGACCTCAAGTGATCCAACCGCCTCAGTCTCCCAAAGTTCTAGGATTACAGCCACTTCGCTCTGAAGGGTTTTATTTTCTTATTTGGGTTGTCTACTAGACCGTGGGTGGATGGGTCGATGGCAGTTCTATTTACAGGCTTGGGGAGGGCAGGAGGAGGAGCCAGTTTGAATAGATAAAGAGCATGGTGCTATGTACTATTGCTTGTGCTGAGTTTTACATGCTTGTGAAATACAATGAAAGTCTTCTGGATTTATTATACATATATTTTTCTCTAAGACACTGTTCTGAAAGACCTTGCAGAGCTAAGCCAAGTTCTCCTTCTGAAATTTCCAACTAGTTCCTATTTTGTGTCAGGCATTATTCTAGGATCTGTGGTTTAAGGCCTTGTAAACTCCTATTTTCAACAGGCTAACATTCTAGTGGAAGAACATCATAAATAGGCAAATGCCTAAACGAAACAATGGAAAAAAAACATCAGATGGTACTAAGTACTATGAAGAAAATTTAAAAAGAGTCATATCAGCTGACATCATACTGAATGGGCAAAAACTGGAAGCATTCCAGCTGAAATCAGCATAAAACAAGAATGTCCTCTCTCATCTTTTCTAATCAACATAGTATTGGAAGTCCTGGCCAGGGTGATCAGGCAATAGAAAGAAATAAAGGGCATCCAGATAGGAAGAGAGGAAGTCAGACTATTCCTATTTGCAGACAACATGATTCTGTATTTAGAAAACCCCATAATCTCTGTCCAAAAGCTCCTTCAGCTTATAAACAACTTCAGCAAAGTCTCAGGATACAAAATTAATGTACAAAAATCACTAGCATTCCTATACACCAGCAACAGCCAAGCCAAGAGTCAAATCAGGAACATAATCCCATTTACAGTTGCCACAAAAAAATAAAATACCTAGGAATGCAGCTAACTAGGTGGGTGAAAGATCTCCATGATGAGAACCACAAAACACTGCTCAAAGAAATTAGAGATGACACAAACAAATGGAAAAACATTCCATGCTCATGGATAGGAAGAATCAATAACATTAAGATGGTTATACTGCCCAAAGCAATTTATAGATTCAATGCTATTCCTATTAAACTATTGTTGAGATTCTTCACCGAAATAGAAAAAAAAAAGTTTTTTAAAATTCATATGGAACCAAAAAAGAGCCTAAATAGCCAGGACAATCATAAGCATAAAGAAAACTGGAGGCATTATGCTAATTGACTTGAAACTATACTACAGGGCTACAGTAACCAAAACAGTGTGGTACTGGTACAAAACAAGACACATAGACTAATGGAACAGAATAGAGAGCCCAATAATAAGGGAACACACCTACAGCCATCTGATTATCAATAAAACTGACAAAAACAAGCAATGGGGAAAGGACACCCTATTCCATACGTGATGCTGGGATAACTGGTTAGCCATATACAGAAGATTGAAATTAAACCCCTTACATGATATACAAAAATCAACTTAAGATGGATTAAAGACTTAAATGTAAAACCTCAAACTATAAAAGCCCTGGAAGAAAACTAGGCAATACAATTTTGGATGTATGAATAGGCAAATATTTCATGATGAAGATGCCAAAAACAATCACAACAAAAGCAAAAATTGACAAATGGAATCTAATTAAACTTAAGAGGCTTCTGTACAGCAAAGAAACTATCAACAGAGTAAACAGACATCCTAGAAAATGGGAGAAAATATTTGCAAGCTATGCATTTGACCAAGGTCTAATATCCAGCATATATAAGGAAATTAAACAAAATTAGAAGCAAAAAACAAACAACTCCAGTGAAAAGTGGGCAAAGGACATGAACAGAAACTTTTCAAAAGAAGATACACATGCAACCAACAAGCATATGAAAAAAGCTCAGTATCACTTATCATTAGAGAAATGCAAATCAAAACCACAATAAGATACCATCTCACACCAGTCATAATGGCTATTACTAGTCAAAAAATAACAGGTGCTGGAGAAAAAGGAATACTTATACACTGTTGGTGACAGTGTAAATGGCTATTACTAGTCAAAAAATAACAGGTGCTGGAGAAAAAGGAATACTTATACACTGTTGGTGACAGTGTAAATTATTTCAACCACTGTGGAAAACAGTGTGGATATTCTTCAAAGACCTAAAAACAGAATTACCATTCAACCCAGCAATGCCATTACTGGGTATATACCCAAAGAAATATAAATTGTTCTAACATAAAGGCACATGCACTTATATGTTCATTGTAGCACTATTGACAATAGCAAAGATATGAAATCAACCTAAATGCCCAGCAATGGTAGAATGGATAAGAAAATATGGTACATGTGCACCATGGAATATTACACAGCCATAAAAAAGAACAAGGTCATGTGCTTTGTGGGAACATAGATGGAGCTGGAGGCTGTTATCCTTAACAAATGAATGCAGGAACAGAAAGCCAAATACTGCATGTTCTCACTTAAAAGTAGCACTAAATGATGAGAACACATGAACTCAAAGAGAACAACAGACACTGTGGCCTACTTGATGGTGAAGGGAGAGGATCAGGAAAAATAGCTATGGGGTACTAGGCTTAGCACGTGGGTGATGAATTTGTGTAACAAACTCCCACGACATGAATTTACCTACATAACAAACCTGCACATGTACCCCCTGTATGTAAAATAAAAGTTAAAAATTAAAATAGAAACAAAAAACAGAGTGATGTGATAGAGGGTGATTTGAGGCTACTTTTCATGGGTGAGATTCAAGTCTGAAAGAGATACCTTGTGAAGACTGAAAGAGAGATTTTTCACAGAGTGGAAGAAATAGTGCAAAAAACATTAGGTGCGAACCTCCATTATGGGCTGAATGTGTTCTCTTCAAAGTGATAGATTGATATCTTAATCCCCAGTGTGTGGGATTAGGATATAAAGCTTTCAGGATGTAATTAGGTCATGAAGGTGAAGCTCTCATGAATGGGATTAGTGCCCATACAAGAAGAGACAAGAAAGCTT
The DNA here is from genome assembly GCA_963573385.1 of Cacajao melanocephalus. Classification (NCBI taxonomy): domain Eukaryota; kingdom Metazoa; phylum Chordata; class Mammalia; order Primates; family Pitheciidae; genus Cacajao; species Cacajao melanocephalus. Next base: position 108,479 of record CAUYLG010032148.1, read on the forward strand.
GCTTCCTTCCTCTCTTCCTCATCTATCTTTTTCTCTCTGTCTCTATCTCTCTCCTTTTCTCTGCCATGTGAGGATACAACAAGAAAGTGTCTGTCTCCAAACTCTGCATCTATCAGCACTTTGATCTTGGACTTCCCAGCCTCCAGAACTGTGAGAAATAAATGTTAAGATTCCAGTCTATGGTATGCTTGTTATAGCAACCCTAGCTGATTAAGATGCAGCTCACAGACATAACAGCTTGCTCCTGTGGCAAGAGGACAGTGGGAGAGGGGCAGAGTAATGAGAGTTGGAGTCTAAGATCCAGCAGGTGTTTTTAAGTCTCAGTGAGGAGCATGAATTTTATTCTAAGTATATGGGAGGCCATGGAAAATTTTACACAAAGGGGCACCAGACTATGATTTACATTTTTAAAAGATTACACTGGCATTTCTATGACAAGATGATTGTGGGGTGACAAAAGGAAAATCAGGGAGACAAATTAGAAGCTAGTGCAAGAGTCCAAACAAGAGATGATGGTGGCTTCAATTAGGTAGTACTGGAGATGGAAAGAATGGCCAGAATTGCCACCTATTTTGGTGCTATTCTTTTTAAAATATCCTAAAAGTAAAACAAAAAAATACATATAATAATGGACCATTTTAACCATTTTTAAGTGTGCAGTTCAGAAACATTAAATGCACTGTTGTGCAGCCATCACTGCCATCCGTCTCCACAACGCTTTCATCTGGCAAAACCAAAATTCTTTCCCTATTAAACACTAACAGCCCCTTTCCCGTTCTCCCCAGACCACTATTCTATGCTCTGTCTCTATGAATTTGACTACTCTAATTACTTCATATGAGTAGAATCACAGAGTATCTGTCCTATTGTGATTGGCTCATTTCATTTAGCATGATGTTTTCAAGGTTCATTCATGTTGTAGCATGTGTCAGAATTTCCTTCCATTTTAAAGCTGAATAATATTCCTTTCTCTGTGTACGCCATATTTTGTTTATCCAGTCATCTGTCAGAGGACGTGTGTGGTTTTCACATTTCAGCCATTGTAAATAATGCTGCTATGAACATGGGTATACAAATATCTCTTTGAGACCCTGCTTTCATTTTTTGGTGTGTGTATGTATATACCCAAAAATGCAATTGCTCGATCATATAGTAATTCCATGTTAAATTTTTTAAGGAACTGCTATGCAATTTTTCACAGCAGCTGCACCATTTAGCATTCCCATCAAGCAGTGCCTAAGGATTCCATTTCTCTACATCCTCACCACACTTATTATTTTATATTTCTTTAATCGTAGGAAAAAACACATGACATAAAATTTACCATCTTAACAATTTTTAAATGTACAGCTCAGTGGGGCTAAACCTATTCAAATTGTTGTGGAACAGAGCTCTAGAACTTTTTCATTTTGCAAAACTGAAACTCTATACCCATTGAGCAACAACTCCTTATTTTACTCCCACCCCAGCCCCTGGCAACCACCAAGCTTACACTTTCTGTTTGTATAAGTTTGACTACTTTAGATACATCATATGCATGAAATTATACAGTATTTATATTTTTGTGACTGGTTTATTTCACTTAGTGTAATGCCCTCAAGGTTCATTCATATTGTAGTATAAATGTGCAGGATTTCTTTCTTTTTGAAGGCTGAATACTATTCTATTGTATGTATATATCACATTTTCTTTATTCACTCATTCATCCATTTCGGTTGAATTAATGCCCCTTCTACTTCTTGGCTATTCTGCATAGTGCTACAATAAAAATGTGTGTGAAAATATCTCTTAGAGATCCTGCTTAATGCTCTTTTGGATATGTACTAAGAAATTGAATTGCTAGATCATATGATAATTTTATTTTTAATTTTTTGAGAAACCTCCATACTGGTTTTCATAATGGCTGCATCATTTTACATTCCCATTTGCAGTGGAAAAGGATTTTAATTTCTCTACTTCCTCACCAATACTTGTTATTTTCTGTTTTTGTGATAGCAGCCATTCTAATCATTATGAAGAGCATCTCATTGTGGTTTTGATTTGCATTTCCCTAATGACTGGGGATGGTGAGCATGTTTTCACGTACTTATTGGTTATTTGTATATCTTCTTTGGAGAAATGTCTATTCAAGTCCTTTGCTCATTTTGAATTTGTTATTTTGTGGTTGAGATTCAGGAATCCCTTATATATTCTGGTTGTTGATCCTTTATTAAATACATGATCTGCAAATCTTTTCTCCCATTCAGTGAGTTGTCACTATTCTTGAAGGACTTGATAGATTGGAGGGAGGTGAGGGAAAGAGACCGTCACTCTAAGAGATCCCAAAGTATCTCCTGGATTTGGGCTTAAGTGTTTGAGTAGTGGTGCTATTGATCTAGATAGGAGAGACCTGAGAAGACTTGGTAGGAGAGAGGGTGTCAGGCAGATGTTCCGTTTGGGATGTATTACGTCTGAGATGCTTATTAGACATCCATTTGGAGCTGTAAAGTAATCAGCAGTGAAAATGACATTTCAAGAAAAGTTCAGTGCTAGAAATAGAAATCTAGGAGCTATAAGATGACAGGTGATTTGGATAGAACTGGATGTGTTCACACAGGAAAATGATTGTATCCTGGCCAGAGAGAGCTACAGGTGGAGCAATCAAGGCCTTTCAACATTTACAGATTTATTAGGAGAGGGACATTCACCCAAAGGAACTGGGAAGGAATCATCAGTTTTGTAGGAAGAACCAGGAGAGGCTGGAACTTGAGGAGATGGAGAGAAGAACGTGTTGCCATAAGGAGAGAATGATCAGTTGTAAAATGTGCTGCAGTCAAGCAATGTGATAGAGATATGGCCCTTGGGTTTGGTAACATGGACATTATTGGTCACCTTGATAGAAACCATCTTGCAGAGTGAAGGGAGCACGTCAGACTGGAATGCGTTGAGGAGACTATAGTACAGCTAGAAGCAGAGTTAGTGAATATAGGTAACTCTTTAAAGAATTTGGCATGAAGAGGAGCAAAGAAGTGAGATGGAAGATGGAGGGGATCCTGCATCTACAGATTTATTTTTAGATAGAAGATACTGTAATATACTGTTATACATGCTAATATAAGTAAAGAGTGACAATGGATGCTCCAGGACAGAAGAGAAAACTGCAATAGCAAAGTCCTTGAGACACTGAGAAAGACTAGTCTCTTTAAATGACTTACTTTTAAAAACTTGATAAAAAGGCCAGGCATGGTGGCTCATGCCTGTAATCCCAGCACTTTGGGAGGTCAAGGTGGGCAGATCACGAGGCCAAGAGATCAAGACCATCCTGGCCAACATGGTGAAACCCCATCTCTACTAAAAATACAAAAATTAGCTGGGTGTGGTGGCATGTGCCTGTAGTCCCAGCTACTCGGGAGGCTGAGGCAGGAGAATCCCTTGAATGTGGGAGGCAGAGGTTGCAGTGAGCCGAGATCACGCCACTGCACTCTAGCCTGATGACAGAGTGAGACTCTGTTTCAAAAAAAAAAAAACTTCATAAAAACTTATTTTTAAATGAATCTTTATATAAATAACATGAGTAATATATATTTATAAATATGTAAATAAATGAAGCACAATTAACCTCTTGCCATATGTAATTTAAAGTTATAAATAAAGCAAGCTGGAGGAGGTGGTTTGTGCCTGTAATCTCAGCTACTCAGGAGGCTGAGTAAGAAGATTGCTTGAGGCCAGGAATTTGAAACTAGTCTGGGCAGCATAGCAAGACCCCATATATAAAAAAATAAAAAGAAATTAACCAGACCTGGTAGTCTGTGTCTGTAGTCCCAGCTACTTGGGAGGCTAAGATGGAGGGATTTCATAAGTCCAGGAAGTTGAGGCTGTAGTGAGCTATGATCACATCACTGTACTCCAGCCTGGATGACAGAGTGAAACCCCATCTCTAAAAAGAAAAAAAAAAGATTAGATAAAACAATGTTTGGAACTGGGTGTGGTAACTTGTGCTTGTAATCCCTGCACATAGGGAGGATGCCTGAAGTCAGGAATTCGAGACCAGCCTGGGCAACATAGTGAGACCCTACCTCTAGAAAAAAAAAAAGCCGGGGAGAGAGATCCAAGATGGCCGATTAACAACAGCTCAGGATTGTAGCTCCCAGTGAAAGCGCAGAGAGCGAGTGGACGCCGCACTTTCAGATGAATTTTTGTTGCCCATAGACTAGGAGATTCCCGGCGGAGGAGCCACACAGGTCACCAGCGCGACTTTTTTGGCCGGCGTGGCTATTTTGCCGGCACCCCAGCGCAGTGCTTCTCGGTGCGGAGTATAACGGGACAGGGTGCCCTTTGAGTCAGGCTCGGCTGGTCCCATCCCCACAAGGAGAACAGCAATTGGAAGCGCTGAGAACTGAGAATTTCACAGTAAGCACAGCTGAACCGGGAAGGTCCAGCTCTGTGGGGAAGGGGCGTCTGCCAAAGGAAAACTAAGAAACAGAAAAAACTTTATCACCGGGCAGAGAGATCCAAGATGGCCAATTAACAACAGCTCATGATTGTAGCTCCCACTGAAAGTGCAGAAAGTGAGTGGACGCTGCAATTTCAGATGAATTTCTGTGGCCCACAAACTGGGAGATTCCCGATGGAGGAGCCACACAGGTCACCAGCACAACTCTTTTGGTCGGCGCGGTGCTTCTCAGTGCGGAGTATACGCGACTGGGTGCCTTTTGAGTCAGGCTCAGCTGGTCCCATCCTCACAAGGAGAACAGCAATTGGAAGCACTGAGGACTGAGAGTTTCACAGCAAGCACAGCTGAACCGGGAAGGCCTAGCTCTGAGGGGAAGGGGCGTCTGCCAAAGGAAAACTAAGACACAGAAAAAACTTCACCAACAAGCTGGACGTCCACTCAGACCCAATCTGAAAGTAGGCAATTACAAAGACAACAGGTGGATAAATCCACAAAAATGGGAAGAAACCAGTGCAAAACGGCTGAGAACACCCAAAATCAGAATGCCTCTCCTCCTACAGGGGATCGCAGCTCCTCATCAGCAAGAGAACAAGGCCTGATGGAGAATGAGTGTGATCAACTGACAGAATCAGGCTTCAGAAGGTGGATAATAAGAAACTTCTGTGAGCTAAAAGAACATGTAATAACCCAATGCAAAGAAACTAAGAACCTTGAAAGAAGATTTAACAAAATGCTAACGAGAATGGACAACTTAGAGAGGAATATAAATGAATTGATGGAACTGAAAAACACAACACGAGAACTTCACGAAGCATGCACAAGTTTCAACAGCCGAATTGACCAAGCAGAAGAAAGGATATCAGAGGTC